>JANHFT010003351.1:22811-41173 GCA_032467955.1 Pseudoxenodon macrops | reverse complement strand
TCCGAAGCAAGGTTTCAAGCTTGGCTGGAGAGACAGTTTTTCTTTTAAGAAAACCAAAAAAAAGCCACAACATCCGGAGTTGCGTGTCTCACTGCCCTCCCGCCCCATCCCCTGCCCCACCTGCCTGCCATCCCCAAATTGATCTTTCCTCCCGCAGCGCCGTCGCCACTCTCAGCCGCAGCACAAAATAAAAAAAATGCAAATAAAATAAAAGAAGTTTGCCAAAAATAAAATCCAAGATGGCGGTGCCCACAGAGAAAATGACAGAACCAGCTCCATTATGTCATCGCAGAGTTACTACCTACTCTATAGAAGCGGATAGAACCAGTAGGAACCCACCTCTGTACTGAATGATTGACCCTGTACTTAATACACAACTCTGAGATTAACCATGATATTCCTCTTACACTATTAACAACAACTAAAAGAAAATTTCTGATTCACAATTTTGTAGTGTTACAACTAATTTCTAATAAGCCTCAAAAATTGGGAGGTTCAAGGCATGATTTTGAAAGGCCAGAAAGAATTAGAGCCAAAGGAAATTAATTTTGAACTTTTTAGACAACCATTTTTGTTTGACATTTATTTAGATGCTGAAATTTTCTTCTTAATGAAAACTATTCCTGGTTTTCTGTTTTACACAGTATATTACCTCTGGGCAAATAAGTGTTCCTAAGAAATTGCTTCATTTCCCATTCTATTCACACTGTAAACATATTTCCTATCCTTAGTGACAGCTTCATCTCTATGTGCAAGATAGAAAAAAGTGATAATCTACAACATCTTTTTTGTATATTTAACATAAGGATATAGTTGTTAAAGGAAAAAAGTTTAGAATAATGGTGTTCAACTTGTTTTTAAGGAAGTGATAATGAAATTAAGAGAAATACCTAAATCTGTCAGCTCCCTTAATCAGCATTCCAGGTTAAACAGAAATGTGGACTTAACATATCCGTTATGGTGAATAAGAACTGATCAAGGGTCAGACTCACCATGCAGAGTAACAAGTCAAGGAAGCTGTCTCTCATCTTTGCACGTTACATCAGCTAATATTTTGGAATCCATCTCTCCCCACATGGCAGCATTCTCTGTTCTCGGGTGCCATCTGTATAATCTCCTTCTTCTGCTGCCACCTACCAGTTTTATTATTCTGTTGCAGCACAAGGGCATATAGAAGAAGTTCTTGTTCAGCTCACAGAAAAACCACACAATGGGGATCCTTTAAAGGCATGAAGCTCACTACAATCTTTCCTCCCATACCTCCCATCTCCTTCAGAAAAATATTGGACAGAAGACCAAAATAATAAACTTTGGAGGTATCCTTACGGATGAATATTACATGGCAGATTAAAAATACAAAGGCCACCAGATGCTTCTGTTACGTTACCATCACATTTCAACACAAAATATTTTCTGTTGCATTAAGCATACCTAGTTATTACTTTCCTCTTTTATGGTATCCTATTTCTTTTTCTAAGTATATTTCTAATCAAACTCTGCAATTCATAAACTTAATTCACATAGAACATTAAAAAGTAAAACAGCAGTTCCTGAAAACTGGAACTCTGGGCAATGTCAAATGTCTGCCTTATTGGATTGTCCTTTTAGTGCAAGCAAAGTGAAATTTTAATTTTGTTGAACAGCATATACACAGGCTCCTACTGTTTTAATATCACTTTTTCTCTTCTCCCCCCAATTCTAGCAATTGCATGAGTGTTGACAATTATGAAGAACAATTTGCAGTATGATCTTTTCTCTTGTTTAGCTTTTTCAAGTCACAAGAGTTGCAGTAGGAATCAGATTGTATCAAAAAGCCTAAAAATTGGCAAGAGAAGAAAAAAAAGTATGTTCAACAGCCAATTTTAATCTAATGTTTATGCAATGCCTCTGGGTAAAAAATAACAGGGAAGACAATTTTATAAGACTTTTGTAGAGCAGCCATTTTTTGTTTCAAATAAATTTGCAAAAAATTTAGCTATGTCTGGGAGAGATTATGTATTTGTGAAAAATAGAAGTTACAGAAATAATAGTATAACAGTAAATCTTCCACATTAAAATACTGCTTTTAATCTATCTTAATCTATTTTAGCAGAATATCTTGCCATTTTTAAATTTCAAAGCCATATATCTATAAGGTTAACCTGACCAAAGAAAATACTTTTCTTATAATAAGACATGTGTGTGCTTCCATGCAAAATCATTTGGGGGATGTTCATCTGGAACATTTTGTTCTTTCATATTAGCCAACATTTCTACCACTGGTTGTGTCACTGCTGTCATATGTTTATGCAGCTATTTAAATATTAAATCAAAAGTAAAATATTAAGAAGTTATTCAGATTGTTCATTATTACCAATAAGTAGCAGTATACTAGGCAACCCATATGGAAAATTCCTGAAATAAAATTCCCTCTTCGCAAGTATGCAATGCCTTCCACCCAAGCCGCTATAAGAAATAGAAAATTATATAAACATTTTACTCCTATTTTCCGTACCTGTTAATTGATGCCGATTAGTTTTGTGCTCACTGTGCCCCTGGAAAGCATCAAAGCCCTGTAAAACTTAAGCCAAGAACGTATATTGGAGGAAGGGGCAGCAAGAAGAGGTAGGTACATGGGAAGATCGAGATGGCAGAATCTGTGAAGTTACATACCATCCCATCCCTTCTTTCTGTCACTGCACACTGCTTAAATTTTCTCTTGCTGTGATCCTACTTGAACACATGGATCACAATAAGTTTTAAAGTCTAATTCTGCTAAATATACACAAAATGAAGAACAAGAAAAGAAATACCATTTGCTTCCTAAAACTCATTCCTTTACAGCAATAATCATATTATGACTGAGGAAGAGAAAAAAGGAAAGCAATGTTAGCTAATATGGGATGATCAAGAGCTGAAAGTTACCTGCCAAGGGGTTGGTATTGGATGCCACCGGGCTGCTGCGTTTATTGTTTTACCACAGGGGGGGGAGGTTTAGGGAGGAACATTCTCAAGGATTTTCACAAGCGCTCTCTCTCTCTCTCTCTTGTCACCAGAAAGGGGAGAAGGGAAGTTTTTCTCTGGATTGTTTGACTTTTTTGGCTCCTGAAAAGTTTTGCAAAGAACAGTAAGAAAGTGTGAATTGTTAGAACATTCAGAAAAAAGTAGTATGCACTACACAGTGGTTCCTTAAGTGTTACAAATTCCCACCCCAAACAATCAAGTTATTGACAATGCATTAAACAAATAAAAGTCATTCAACTGAAAACTGTAATATGAGGGATACAGAAATTGCCAATGATGATCCAAGCCATCATCAGAACATCCCAAAATTCACCCTCCAATATAAAGACACTCAAATATATATTAAAAAGAAAAAAGAAAAAGAAAGCAAAAAGATAACCTTTTGTCATAAATTCTATAGTACTTTATAAATTCCTAGAACAGTGAAAAATTAAAAATGAAAGAGACAGTAGCAGCAGAGGTTACCTGTCTGAGCACCTACAATTCCATAGAGAGAACAGGAGTGGGTCGTGAGTCTCACACCAGCCAAATAGCTCATAAACCTTCTCAAAAAGAGTGAGCCATGAGAAAGAATTGTACATGTTGATACATCTTACATAGTTTAAACCCTTATACATTTAACCAATTTGAGCTCTGCTTTTATTAAATGGGAGGATATGAAGTTTAAAACAGTATTCATAAAGTCTGGTACATGTCCAATGCAGCACTTCTAAAACTGTCTTTTATTTTTTTTCCAAATTTCACAGGTTCAAAACATTTTTCTTGGCATATCTTCTATGGTAAATTGCTGAACAAAGTCAATGTAGTTTGATCCAACAGGTTGAAAGTTTGGTGGAACACAAAAACAAAAATAGTCCACAAATATGCTGTCCTCCCAACATCTGTTATTAATGCTCTACCCAAAGTGTTCCAGAATAAGTTTTATCAACAATATAAAATCTGAGAATATACAAAGCTACAAATACAACCTGTAATTCTATACAGTAGAAAAAGTATAAACATAGCATCTGTAAAATAAAAGCACAAACAAAACATACAGTACTCATTAAACTCCATCATTATCATCCAACCCCCAAACTTGGTTCCATTTGAATGCTGACATTCACTACAGCTTCTATTTTCCCAATTGTTCAATTCTGCTTTACTAGTTGTTCATTTCAAATTATGATAAGTAATGTTGGTACTCTTAATATATTTGTCAGTATTTTTTTCCAGCAAAGTGTGATGTGTAACACTACTCTCTACAGAACTTAAACTCTAGTTAATAGAAACCAAATTTATTTTCTTTACCAATAGTAATGTTTTTAAAACCTCTTTTACAACATTAAAAAAGATGACATTATGTAAGGAGGAAATGTACCACTCCATTTTTTTCAAGCATAGAATTTTCTATGTGATTTTAACATGCAATGCCAGCTTCTATTTCAACAAGTGAGACTTTTCTTTGCCCAAATGTTATTCAGTCTCTTTTCCATCTTTCCAATACAACCAAACACACACATGGCTATCACATGGCGAACACATAAACCAAAGTATAAAATCCCTTAATGTGTTCATTGTGTATGAACACATTGTGTCAGAACAAAGTGTATGTCATTCCATTGCATTTATAGTGATGTAAATTGGGTCTATGCATTTTGAAAAAACTTCATGTGAAAAACATTTGTCACAAACTTTTTCTCAAACAGTGGAGAAACTCAAATAGCCCAAATCAGAAGTATTAAAGAATTGTCAAGCTTCTTCTGGCATCAACTTTGTTTCCTGTGAATGTTGCAATATTTTTCTGCTAGTTAACAAAGGTTAATTCTTTGCTCATGTTTCTGAAAGATGTGCAATCTTTTAAAGAAACCTGTATTTTAGAAGGCACATGTCTAATTAACAAAGGGGTGAAGGGCCACAAAGCAGAAGGAAAGAAGGCTACTTTGGGTTTTTCTTTTACTGACTTTAAAAAAAAAATAGAAATCTTTGTATTGAAATCTTCAACCTACACACGCTAAATATTGTTTCTACTTCAACAGCTAATGTCAACAATCATCCTTCTATTTTGCTTTTAACAATATCATTTAATTCCACAAAAATGTCATTATTGCATTTTAAAAACCTGTACAAATAGGCATGATCAACCTTCATGAAAGCAAACTAATACTTTTCAATTTATTCCTAGTGTCTCTGTAAAGTGTTCACAAGTGGTGTTTAATACTGAAGAGAAAGTTAAAACAGCTGAGTGGTGAAGTTGGCCAGTAGAATGAAGCTCAGAGCCCTGGAGGGTAAATTGTTGTTCTGAAGCACTGAGACAAAACAATCTATACACAGAAGCTGCCCATCCTCCAAAACCCTTTCATAAGCCAACTTGCTGTTACAAATATTCTATTGTGTCATGTTGTGGATGGCTGTTTTTAAAGTAACAGGATTTTATTTACATTTTTCTATAATTTCAATATGGTATATACCCAAAGTAAATAAATGGGTGAGAAATGGGTGAGGAGGAGGAAGATGAGGCCATTAAAACAGACCCAAAGCTGTTGTTTTGGTTCGTTTATCAAATTTAATAAGAAAATGCACAGCCAGAAGTATCAGGGATGGACTGGGAGAGGAGATCATCAGGCATTCTGGAAAAAAGACTGACAAACTGGACAGACAAAAATTAATGACAAAAACAAAGCAAAATACAGACACATACAAAGGGGCCTGAGATCTACGCACTGGCGGCCTTAAATCATATTCCCATTCTGGCTGGGCCATACTGGCAAAGTGTTTCCCAAAACCAAAACCTGCTTGTTTCTTTCAGGATTTATCCTTTGTAAATCAGGCCACTTTAGATTTTAATGCCTTCTATCAATAATAGTGACACATTAAATTTACAAAATGTAATTTTGAAATTTGCAACCATTTCAACCCTCCTCCACACCCCCTCCCATATTTTCTAGGCATCAGATTTTTTTGTATAAGTTTGTTACTATTAGTGGTGATATTGAGTAGTACAAGTATCTTTCAAATTGGGCCCCTGTTAAAGATGTAGGCATGGAGAAAGAAGTGTTGGACGAGCATGTATTAAAAATGAAACATTAACACAGCATATATCTTGCAAAAAGGACTAAAACACTAACAAATACAAGTCAATGCACATTTGTTTTAAACTAGTGTTATTCTTTTTCACATTGGATTAAACATTATTTTGTACACCAAAAGTTAACAGTGCTGTTTATCTCAGTTCTTGTGCAAAAGAAAACATGCCACTTCTGCCATCAATGGCCCAAACTGAATTTTACACACAGCTTCTCCCAGTCCTGATCTAAAGCAAAGGTTTTTAATTTATTTTTAAAATCCAGATACATAGTAATTTTTTCTCCCAAAGAAAGCAAATTTGATTTTAAATCTAAGAATATGGACATCTGTCAATACAGAAATGGCAGAAGTTGCAGGTTTATTTCAAAAGTTCATGCTGAAGTAATCAATGTTGCACCCTGTAAAACTGCTTAAAGGCTAGAATTTCAGAGGCCATTGTGGACTGTTGCCAGGGATACAATTTACAGATCTTATTGAGAATAGATAAAAATGTTGATATTTAGAACCTTTGAATGAAATAAAAAAAATGGCTGTTCTAATTTCTCTCCACTCCTATAGGACATAAAGCAAAAGGCATATAATAACTAATAGGATTAAGCTCCAATGAGGTGAGGGGATGGTTGACAAAGTATTAGTTCACAGGTGTTTTTGGAGCATTAACTTTTCAAATTACAAATAGCATAAATGAAGATGAAACATTTTCATATGAGTTCAAAGATCATAAAGGCATCCCTATCAAAAACAGCTCTTATCCAGTTCTTTTCCTCCATTTCCCAATGCAGAGTATTAAACAAAATATTATCAAATGAAAAATAGTTGTTAAAAATAACAACTAAACATATGTTCTGTAAGATTAATAGGAAAGCAGCATTCACAGAACATGCATGTTTTGATTCTGAGCCCCAAGTTAAAACCCTCACCTCACCTCTATAAGCTGCTTCCAATAAACAGCACTACAAGTTGGTTGTATTAAAAAAAAAATTTACAAGAAAGTTGGTCAGTCATTTACATGTGGCATCACTCCACTAGGAGCTTAATCTCATTGGCTATTAGCTGGTTCATATTGAATATCCCCCCCGGGAGCTTGGTGAGCAACTCTCTCTCTGTGGTTTCAGGGTCGCTGTCGACAGAGCTGGAGCTAGCACTCATATTGTCGACAGTGGCACTAGCTGGAGGTCCCAGCTCTGGCTCGCTAGTCTCGCTAGCCGTGGATACCACAGAGAGCAAGGACATGCGTCGTGTCAAGCGACCGGGAGGAAGCAGTGAAGCGGCATAATCCGCTATGATACCAGCTACATCTAGATTGCAAGCCTTATCAAAGGCAATGAAACCTACATTTGCATTGGCCTCACAGACGCAGAACGAGCCATCATCCTTCATTAGGAGGTCGATGCCACAGATATCCATCCCCAAGATGTTAGAAACTTGGATTGCCAGTTGTTTCCCTTGTTCACTGAGTGAGCACATCATACCTATACCACCTAGTAACAGAAAGAAAGCTAAATCAGGGTATAATAGTATTCCAACTCAAATTCTCAATCAATAAACCTACATGAGCCACAGAGAGTGTCAAGAGATTTTAATGCTTATTATGGTATTGAGGCTAGCTTTTAAGAAATTTTGTGAGGCTTTTCCATTTTAAATAAAAGAGGAATCTAATTGCTAGTGTTAAAACTAAATGCGTTCTAGAAAAACTTTGACGGGTGAATAAGAAGGTAACCAATAGAGACTGACATATCTTCTTTATTTATCTTTATTTTCAATCATACCATTTATTTAACTAATTCACAACTACAGTTAGGCTTGCCTATGTTTACCATGCATTTGTTCCCCACTCTCATCTCAGAGAGATGAAATAAAGGACAGAATGAAATAAAATAGGAATATAGAACATTTATGAAAGCTGATGAAATAGTATTAACCTTGGAAACAAGGCCCACAAAGAGGAGAATTGATCCAGAATATGGGCCATTTCAGAGTGTTAATTTCCAGATAGAAGAAATGACTAACCATTACTAGTACAAAGATAGTGTGGCATCCCCAGATACCAAGGCACTTGCACATAAACCATTAAAAAAAACCCCGTTTTTAAAATTATTAATAGTACAAGTCTCATGAGGTTTCAACATACTGTGCCCCAAAAATAAGACCGGGCCTTATTTTCTTTTGGGACGCAAAATAAGCACTAGGGCTTATTTTCAGGGGAGTGCCTTATTTTCCCCCCATCTATGGGAGGCCCACTTCTTCTGATTGTTTGCAGTGGGGCAGGAGGCCATGTGGCACACCAGTGCCGCCACCGCAAAGCAAGGGGGCGGGTAGCTGCCCCACACCCCGCACCGGCTTACCTCAGGGCCCCCGCAGCCAGGCCACACACACACCTATATTTGCCTCACCTCACAGCAGCGGCTCCAGCAGCCCCATCCAGCAGGAGCCTGCATGGTCATCAGCCCATTTCTTCTGCTTGCTTGCAGCCGCAATGGAGCAAGAGGCCAAATGATTTGCCGGTGCAGTGGCCACAAGGTGAGGTGGATGGGTGGTGCTGCCCCATGTGCCCTGCAACAATCTATCTTAGGGCCCCTGCAGCCAGGCCATCCATCCATCAATACTTGCCTTGCCTCACGGCCCCGGCCCCAACACACCACTTGGCCTCCTGCTCCGTTGCAGTCACGAGCAAGCAGAACTGAGCCAGTGGCCCCATGGGCTACTGCTGCACATGGCCACGAGGCAGGTGTCAGGGCATGGATAGCCTGGCTGGTACTTATACAAAATCTCATGATCAGGGTAGAGAAAGTTAACATTTTTGCAAGACCGTGAGGTGAGATTGATTTAATATTGTGGGATGCTGGTATTAAAAAAAGTTCTGGTGATTATACCATGTGAAATTGCATGATGTTGGCTCAGCACATAAAATGGCCTATCTACTCTTGCTACTTCTTAACTGTAGTAAATGATTGGGAGAATAATCCAAAAGGAAACTCACAAATAATGTAAATGTAAAGGCAATCCATACAAATACAAATATTATATAACAATTACTTAATTTAGTGGACTTAAAAATTAATGGATAAAAGGCTGCTAGATCTGAGTTTTGATCAACTTTCACGACTTTGCCCCAAATAACGAACACAAATGTGTTGTTTGGTAAGACAGTTCATATAACAACCAATGGTTCTCATTAAAAGGTGTTTCATGTTATTAGTTTTTCTATGTAGAAGCATGTTTTAGAACTTGAAAAATCCAATTTAATGTATATGTAAGGTTAGGGTTAGATAGTGATTTCCCTTTTAGTCCATTAAATCAAAGTTTATTGTATTTGTTTCTTTCAAAATAATTTTTACATTTAAGATAGCACTGTCTATGAAAAATGTATGCCTTAAATTAGAATTTAGAAATTCAACATATACTGTATATAATAATTTTCAATCTTACCAAGTGAGCAATTGCTCTGCATTCTACCATCTGTTGAGCAACGCAGCATAGTGCCCACGACACGGCCTCCCACCACAATGACACGCACATCTTTGCCATGAGACTCCTGGACATATTTCTGGAATAGATAAGGGGCTTCATGACGAATTAGATGGCTCAGGTCTGCCAGATGGTGTTTGTCTCTGGCTAGAAACACAGCTTTTCCTGCATAAAAAAAACACAGAAAATGAAACTAGTCAGTTATTTTCCTGCCTGTATTTTAAAGAGCTGGAAAGGCAGTGTGTCTATACATTCTCAACTTCTGTACTGGAAATATTATCCTGGTAACACCGGTGAATGAATATAAATAAAAATGGCAAAGCACTTATAAATGTAGTGCTACTAAAACAGCAAAATTTGGAAAATATTACCTTGAAGTACACTCACAATTTCCAGGGCTTATTCCAGTTCTCACTCCCTCAGTATAGATCTCTCAGTATCCTTCAATCTTGGCCTGTACCATTCCGTGCTATTCTAGTAGAACTAGGTTGCAAGAGTGTTTTGCAACAGGTTTGGGATTCTCTAGACACATAAAACAGAGGGCTGCACCAATCACAGTCTAAAGATGGCAGAGATTCCAAGGTGCTGTTCATGATTAATTGACGAATCAAAGCAAACCATTCCCAATTAAATTGCAGTTGTCAATTAAAATAATTAGTATAGCAATGGAATATAAAACCTATTTAAAATTCTTGCCAAATCAAAATTCACATTAAATACATTGATTCAAATGTTAAAAGATTTTTATATCCTTTAGTTGAATACAACCATATTTAGGATAATATCATTAATGAATAAAACATATTTCATGCTATCTTAAGGAGGATTTTATAAATAATCATTTTTTCAGTAACTAATATGAAAGATGTTGATTCTAAAAAAATTTAAGGAATCTGATTTACTCATGTATATTCAAATCAACTTAAATCTTGAGTTGTAAGCCTGTCATAGATTACAAAGCATATTCTAACATAAACAACTAAACTAAATAAATACTAGCAATGAGAGAATACAAAACAAAATCCAAAGACTGAGAAATCTGCAAATAAGCCTAGGTTCCAATGCTTAGATGAAGCTCTAAGCAAAATAGTAACAAATACACATTATTTACAAAAGTAGGTAAACTGCACACACTTCTGCTTTCATTCTCTAATAAAGGAGTTTTAAAAAGTAATTCAGAGTAACATGAACTAATGCCAATTCATAATGTCTGTGTCTGTGTGTCTGTGTGTCTGTCTCTATATATATATAATCAACCACATCTGGAATATTCAGTTCTGGTTGTTACACTTATAAAAATGATATAGTGCAGCTGGAGAAGGTTCAGAAAACGGCAACTAAAATGATCAAGGATTTGGAAAAATCTCCCTCCAAGGAAAGATTTCCCTACATGGAACTGTTTTTTGGGCTAAAGTAATGAACGAGAATGGATAGGATTGAGGTGTAAAAATTACACATGGTGAGAGGAGAAGCTATTTTTCCTTTCCCAAAATATTAGAATCAGAGGTTACTCAGTGAAATTGAATTCTGAAAGAATTCCAAACAACCTTTTTCCTTAAACTTTACGCCCCTACTGACAACAGACTTCATTGATGACAGTGGCAATATGTGTGCTACTATGGGATGCAAATATGTAACTTTTATCCTGTCTAATCAACTTTCCTCTTGCATTTTCTTTGTTGTGTTAACTATAAAAAGGAATGCAAGATGGGACTCGAGGTTCTCCCTTTTCATAAGGAGATCCCACTTTATTGGGGTACCCTTTTAAATTGCTTTTAAATGACCTACCCCCTCGGTTACTTACTGGGAATGTAAACTGAGGCAAATCCTAGAGCTAAATCTGGCTATCACTCCTCTGAAGGCTAGCTGCTGGAAGACTATTAGGCTTTCTTGTACAATTGGTTGGGTAATATGAGATAACTGCTGGATTAAATGGGGTATGATCTGGCAGGGCACTGGTTACATTTTTATGTTCCACTATGGATGACCATATTACAGAGATATTGTCAATTACTGCTATAGGTTGGACCTACTGTTGTAGCTAATGTAGTAATTTATTCCATTACTACTGGGTTTGGAATTTTCTTCTCTTGTTCTCTGCAAACTTTTGTCTCCTCATGCAGAAGTACTGCAGGGAATCTGTAGGTTTTCTATAATTCTACATTCTACTGAGCTGGGAACATTTGAGAGTGATACAATAATACTTTCCTTTCCTTTTAGAACCTGCATTTTCCTTTTCAAAAGGTGCTTTTAACAGACTTAGATGAAGTTGAAATACGCTCAAGTCCCTATCTGGGAATCTCTAGGATGTAACAGTTAAAGATTAATGCTGACTCATTCATGATCCTTCATGGGTCAATTGTGTTCTTGCTTCTGCTAGGGTTGATTTTTGGTGAGACAAACCAGTCCACCTTAACTTATACAACCCAGTGACATGATAAGAGAACAAAATCATACAATAGGTCCATATGAGTGATATAATTATTTTAGAATTGTATGTTAATTTTTTATTTAGCTACTATTGCATTATTTATAACTTAAATTTCAAAATGTTCATATTACCTATTTTTTTAATGAAAAAGAATGGTTTCCCAAATGCAGTAATTTCATTTTGAAGTCATCCTCAAAAGCAACATTATATCTGAAACTGTACTGAAGAACATCAAGCACTTGAAGAACAACAGAATTAAACTGAAGCCTCCTTCTGACTTCTGCAATACCTGCAATATAATCATCTTGCATTGCTCTTCCAAGAGTTCTCACTTTACTTATGCTATTCTCTTCAACTATTCTATTTTATATGGATTTAAACAGAACCTTCTCATTTGTTTGGGGGGGGGAGAATCAAATATCCCATATTTTTCGGAGTATAAGAGGCACCTGAGTATAAGACGCACCTTAGTTTTGGGGAGGAAAATAGGGGGGAAATCTGCCTACCAGGTATTTATCTGGATAGCGTCTTAGTCTGGTCAACTTCAGCACATTATTTTATCCCCTTGTTAGGACTGAAAAAAAGCTTCTAAAGCACAACTGATAGAGAGAAGCAATGAAAAAAGCCTGCAAAGCCGGGAAGATCATTAGCATCTCATTAGGTCTGAAAAAAAGCTTCTTCGGAGGGAGTAGCAATGAAAAAAGGCTGCAAAGCTGGGAAGATCATTAGTACCTTGTTAGGTCTGAAAAAAAGCTTCTTCAGAGGGAGTAGCAATGAAAAAAGCCTGCAAAAATCGCTTCACTTGCTACTTGCCTTGTTAGGGCTGAAAAAAAGCTTTGAAAAAGCTACATTCGGAGTATAACACGCACCCAAATTTTCAGCCTCTTTTATGGGGGGGGGGGAGTTTGTCTTATACTGCAAAAAATACGGCAATTTCAAATTAACTTAAAGTAATTGTAATTTCACAAGATTGTATAGAATAAACTGTATCAACAAACTATATGAAGATAAAAACACCACTGTAAAGCAGGGCTTCCCAACCCCTCGGCCGCAGTCCACTACTGGGCCATAGCCTATACAAAACTGGGCAGTGCAAGCAGTGGGCCAACATACATGCCTGCATGCAGAGCTTAACTCATGTGAGCAGCAGGCCAGTGTGCACTGGCCCTAGCTTGCTAAGTTGAGTTGTGCATGCATGTCTATGTGCGCCAGCCCGCCACTTGCACAGCCCACTTGTCCTCCCCCCCCCAAGCCGGACTCGCCAAGCTGCAAAGGTTGGGGACCGCTGCTGTCAGGAGTTACTTGTGAATAAAATGAATAACAAGTAGCGTAATTTTTTCCCCAAAAACTCTCAGAGAAAGTGGAAGTACTGTATATTAAATAATTATTTTCCTGCAAGGAATATAGGCATTATAATATTTTGCTATACTATATAATATTTATCTAAACAGATGCAAATCATTAATCCTCAACAAAGTTTAATTAATGTAGGATGGACTTTAAATCCTCATGACCATCAAAATTTAAAAAGAAAGATTTACTACGGTTGTTTGATTTGACATTTTTATCCACCTAACCTAATGATGGTGGTAGCATGACAATGATGATAATGCAAAACTGAGGTAGAATTGTGCCCAGCTTTTATCAGCAGAAACTTAATTCTACTAACAGAAATATGACAGCGGATTCCAGTACTGCAGCATTCAAAATATCTGAAGCCAATCCAATAGCACAACTTCTCTATGGTGCCAGGCAAGGCCCATTTCCAACTTTGCACCACTAGAACCTGTTCTGATCAGATTCCTAAGATTGGCCTTTCAAGCCCTAAAATGTCTCTCTAATACCACCTTGAATCTAGAGACAGGCCTCGTGAAAGTGGAGGCTAGAATGTAGGCAACCATAATCAACTACTACCTTAGATTATTCTTTTTCCTTTTTGGCTTTGCCCCACTTACTACAGGAATGATTTTCAGTCTACAAGGAATTAAAATCTAAAATCTAGTGACAACTAAAATCTCATCCTTGGGGTCCTTGGGATCTTCTCCAGCATAGGATATGATCAGGCTGAAGTTCTCATTCAACTGTGTAAGAGACACAGAGCACCAACTTGACCTATCCAGGTTTTCAACTTCTTTCGCCAGTGAACCCAATAGGGTCTCTGCTTCCCTTACGGCATACTTAACAAATCTTGATATACCTGATGCCCGAACGGCCATTACTTTGGCACAATGTCACACCCTCCCCTCAGCTATCCTTGAAGACTGGTACAAGAAAACTACTTACCCAGAGAGACCCTGTGACTCTAGACATATTTTTATTTATTTATTTACTTTATTGGAATTTGTCAAACAAAAACAAGAATAAGAGAATAAAAATACAATGACAGGGACGATAGGCACGTTAGTGCACTTATGCACACACCCTCTACTATATAGAAACAATGGAATATGTACTTCTCCGGTTCCTACACTACAGACACATTTGTACTATCCTCAACTCAGCATTACTGTATGAATACCTAAGGGCACACAAGACAAATTTATACTTCTCTGCTGCTTTCAGATACCATCCCTGCTACAATATAGTGTTGCAAGTTTTTGCACATTTTTGTACAGCAGCACTTCACATCAGAAGATAACCTGTGCCACAAATCAGTTTTAATGAACACCTAGATGATAATTATAGTGTTTTGTAATAGATTTAGTTTATATTTTTAATGCTCATTTATTGCTTTTTCTTTTTAGACTTTTTAGATTTTAATTAATTGTAATTTTTGTATTGGCTAAGTTTTTAGTTTACATCATACCCTCCTTATGCTGTTCTTTGAACATAATATAGCTTGTTTGATTCCCATTTGTTAATAAGTTCTGTTTTATTTTGGAGAAGAGCCATCTTTTACTAATTTTATAAAATGGCATTTAAAAATATATTATTAATATAGTAGGACAGAGTTAAGAGTTGAAAACTATCTCAGAAGAAGGCAATTATAAACCACCTCTATGCTTTTCCACGAAAAACCCTACATGAATATGTCCATGAAGTTACCAAAAGTTATATTCAACTCATGGGCATTTTCATGAACAATGCTTCACTAATTTATATGCAGAATCAAACAGCCACAAAAGTTTCTCAAACTTGACAATTTAAATAAAAAACTTATATTTAAATTGAACTGTTGGGTCAAGTTTATCAATGAATTATGTTTTGTGGTAGTTGAAAGAAAAAATTGTAAATTTTTATTATTACAATAATTAAAGATGCAACATATGACCTGTATAATTAGACAAAAATGTATCTAATGTTGATAAATGAATACAAATAAGTTAAGAAATGTAGATATATTCAATATATTCTGAAAGCAGGTTGTTAATATTATGTCATTTATGATTAATACAAATTAATCAGCACTTTGAACTATTTTGCAGCTAAACATTTTCGACAAAACAACTCTCATTTAACACTATAACAATCATATACAGACTGTCACACCCACCTCTATGACCTCGCGTGTTCTTCACGACCATGGGGAACTCCAACACTTCTGCTTCATCGATCATTTTGGCAAAGTTTTCATGACCCCCTAGAAAAAAAATAGTTAAAGCTGTAAAAAGAGATGCACACAAATGTGGGTTTTGGATGTTTTCTTGTGATTACAATGCAAAATTCTGTGATTCTAAGACCAGGGGTGTCAAACTGGTGACCTGCGGACTGGATAGGTCCTGTGCAAGCCATGCCCATCCAAGCTCTGTGAAGAGAAAAAACATTGTGATACGTCACATGATGGCAATGTGACGCGGCGAGTTTGACACCTGTGTTCTAGACAGGAAAAAGTATATTACTCTTGAGTATTCTCAGGTTACTTTCTAATACTTTCAAAAGTTTATATCAACGGGTAACGAGAATTTGAATTCTACACAATCAAAGTTACGGTATACTTCTAATTGTGTTCTAGATAAAAAGAATTTCCTATAAATATAACATTAACTTACATTATATTGGTACAAGTTATAGCTTTTCCTCTTGCAATTTAGCTCTGCCTAAGAACAGAGCTAAAATGAGTGTAGGACCGTTAGAAGATCTTTTCTGCATGGCACTGCATTATGGTCAAAGGTTTGATTTACAGCCATAGGCTTATGCAGTACAGCAATTTGCTTAAGGCCCAGTGACAGCTTCTACATGGTCTTGTTAACAATGGCATGCTATCTATAACCTTTATTTTGGGGTGAATAAGCTATATCAGCTATTGTACTATATTTTTCTCAAATTTGAGAAGATTATAAGGATTGGTAAGAGAAGCTTATAATTTTAAAAATAAATTTTAAAATCCTTTTGGACAATTTTACTGTTTATTTATGAATATATGTATATATGGGTGTAATATATGTATTTTATACTTTTCCCAATTTATATTATACAGATTGCTAATATTAATTTCTTGTATATATGTGTAGCCTGAGCTGGACTTTTAGCATATTCTGATTTAATAATGTTTTAAATCATTTTTTTTTGTCTGTATGTATTTTTATTAACTATCATGAGATTGTCAATTTAGTTTTAGATAATTTGAATACCAATTATTTTGTGCTGGTTAATGACTATAATAAAGTTAACTAACTATAACCTTTCTTAAACAGGAAAAGCAGTACTTGAAAAATCTCCTAGAACAGGGGTCACCAACCTTTTGGACCTCAATGACCACTAAATTCATAATTGTAAATCCTGTGGACTACTAATATGCATTTTTTAAAAGATAAATAGTATTTAGTTCAATATAAAAATAAAAATAATTTTTCTGCGGACCGTCAACATTTTCTCATAGACCACCAGTTGGTGACTACTGTTCTAGAACACTGAGTAAACAGTGCAAGTGCTACTCTATTTATTTATTTATTTATTTATTTATTTATTTATTGATTGATTGATTGATTGGAACATGTTAAAACCCACCCTTCATTTTGTAGATAATCCTTTTAACACTGAGAAAGAAGAAAACACAAAATGTACATATTAAAACCAGTAATCTTGGGCAAACAAGATATTCAAACAAGATATTCAGCCAGTATTAAAATAACTATGAAGATAGGCTCCAGTTTGTAGGAAATATACCATTATGAGGGCATCATAACCTAAAGATTATTATTGTTGATAATCTGTAAGAAACCCAGCCAATTTGGACAAATCTCAAATCACAAGGAGGCTGACATATGTAGACATTGTTTCAAATATTTAGGCTTCAAGCAGTTTCAGACTTTAAAGACTTTGGTTTGAATATTGCATGCAAATGCTTAAGATCAGCACTATCTTCAGAATCAGTGTTAATTCCATTCTGCCCAAATTTACATTTGACCACTGCATTCAGAACTATTTGAAGTACAGAACTACTTCTAGGCAACCTACGAACCACCAACCATATTAATTGGATTAACTGCATAACTGTATGGAGAAATCAGTGATTCACCGTGACCAAATCATACCCAAAAAAACAAGAATTAAAATAGAACAGACAAAGCTGTCAAAAGTATGGATGCAAGCCAACTTGTATTTTGGATGTTTTGTTGTGTGTATCATCTGAAATTCAGTTATTCCAGGCAAAAAAAGGTTTCAATTGTTCTATTTTAATTACTGTGGTTGGTGTTTGTCTCTTGCAAACTGGGTTTTACTATTTGAATTTTCTTGTGCAATGTGAATTTCTCTGAACCAGAGAAAGGTGAAGAAACAACACCTCTCCTGTATGGACAACCAAACTTGCACTGGTTGCCTAGCAGTACATCTCTTCTTCACCAACATCATCAGGAACACAAGTGTTGCCTCCAAGGCAGATAATGAGATATTACTGCATTACTCATACCTGGAGGCTTATTTGCTGGAGTACCTTGTTTTCTTTTAAATCTCCCCTTGCTAGTCTTTTCTGCCCTTATAATAGAGAGGACTAACAGTAGCCTATTTACTGGTCTTATATAGCCAAGGGTGTCTGTATTACAAACATCAATTTACCTGGGTCATACCTTGAATAAGTCACTTGCTTAATGAGGGAGACTCACTTTGGAAGAGATTTAAGTCTCACTCTAAGAATTATAGGGTGATTTACCTATTCTCTTTTGCATGACTTACCAACATCAATGTGTTGACTCGGGTCACTTACATGATGGTTTGACTAGTAGCAGAGCACAAAGCCCAGGAAGAAGAAAAAGTTATTCTGTTATTCTCCACTCAGTAAGCTAACTACCTGAAAGATAAGCTACTGAGGGGTCCTTGGTGCTCTCTAAACTTGCTTGTTTTCTTGCAGACGTTTCATTACCTTAACTAGGTAACATCATCAGTGCTAGCTAACTAGGGTAATGAAACATTTGCAAGAAAACAAGCAAGCCCAGAGAACACCAAGGACCCCTGAGCT
>JANHFT010003351.1:5147-19633 GCA_032467955.1 Pseudoxenodon macrops | reverse complement strand
GAGGAATGTAAAAGAGAAGGGTAATTAGAACATAATGTAAAATTAATAGGAAGAGAAGTTATTTAAAATGTAGGTTACTATCATCAATAAAAATTGGTATTAGGGAATTGTTTTATATTAGGAACAAAAACTGTTGAGTAGAGGAAGCAACATCTGGTAGGTAGAGTGGATTGATGAAAGGAAATAGGGAGAGGAAGAGGAGAGGAGAAAGAAGGCAGAAAGGAGAGAGGTAGCGGTAGAGGAGGGAGACAAGTGAGGTGGAAAGGAGAGGAAGTGGGAAAAGGAAGGGAGAAAAAGAAAGGGATAAGGGAAGTAGAGAGTTGAGAAAGAAAGAGGAAGGGAAGTAGGAAAGGGTTGCAAAGTTGTTGCAAAACTAGACGATATAGGAGATAAGAGAAGGGAACAGAAAAAGCACAAGTATTAGATTTGATGGTGAAATGAATAAATAAACTATGATGATATTTTGTTAAAAACTATGTAAATGTATAGGTATAAATATGTACTCTGACAACTGATGCTGTAAGTTGTATGTGGGGAGTTTGGTGGGATAAAAATAAAATAAAATTGTTACAATAAAAAAACAATATTTGGTCTTTAGTTTAAACAAGCAATTGACACAGTGAATAATTAATAGGAGACACACAATTCCCTCAAACTATTTAAATAATGAATCTCTTTCATGAGATTGGATTAGACTAGATTAACAGAGTTGGAAGAGACTTGGAAAACATCTAGCCCAACCCCTCGCCCAAACAGGAGATCGTACACCATTTCTGACAAATGGCAATTCAATCTCTTCTTGAAAACCTCCAGTGAAGCTCCCACAACTTCCGAAGGCAAGCTGTTCCATTGGTTGATTGTTCTGTTCTGAAAATTTCTCCTTATTCCTAGGTTGAATCTCTTCTTGATTAGTTTCCATCCATTATTCCTTGTCTGGCCTTCAAGTGCTTTGGAAAATAGCTTGAACTCTTCCTCTCTGTGGTAGCCCCTCAAATATTGGAACACTGCTATCATGTCTTTCCTGGTCCTTTTCTTCACTAGACTAGCCATGACCAGTTCCTGTAACCGTTCTTCATGTTTTAGTCTCCAGTCCCCTAATCATCTGGTTGCTCTTCTCTGCACTTTTTCTAGAGTCTCAACATCTTTTTTATAGCGGGGTGAGCAAAACTGGATGCAGTATTCTAGGTGTGGTCTTTCTAAGGCTTTATAGAGTGGTATTAGTACTCACTTGATCATGAGTGTATCCGTGTTAATGCATTTTAGGATTGCATTGGCTTTTTTGGCAGCCGCTGCACACTGCTGGCTCATATTTAGCTGGTTGTCCACTAAGACTCCAAGATCCCTCACAGTCACTGCTATTAAGTCTGGTTTCACCCAGTTTATATGTATACTTTTGGTTTTTCTTAACTAAGTGTAGGACTTTACTTTTCTCCATATTGAATATAATTTTGTTAGATAGTGTTCAAATGTTCAAGTCTGTCAAGATCCATTTGGATCTTGAGCCTATCTTCTAGGGCAGTGATGGTGAACCTTTTCGGCACTGAGTGCCCAAACCAGAATGTGTATGCATGCGCATGCGCCGGAAACCCGAAGAGCAGCTGGTCAGTGAGCGCATGCCTGTTTTTGGGCATTTTGTGGCCATTTTCGGGCCATCTTTCGGGTCGTTTTCAGGCCATTTTTCAGTGCCCTGGCATCCGTGAAGCCCAGCTAGCCTCTCTGGGACCTGCAAAGAAAAACGGCCCAAAACAGCTGGAAAACGGCCCGGAAAACGGCCTGGTTTTTGGCCGTTTTGAACAGTAGCGCATCCCCACTGAGAGGGTTCTGTGTGATACCTCTGACACGTGTGCCATAGGTTCGCCATCACGGTTCTAGGATATTAGCTTTTCCTGCCAGCTTAGTATCATCTGCAAATTTGGTAAGTTCCCCTTCTATTCCCTCATACAAGTCGTTTATGAAGATATTGAAGAGTACTGGGCCTAAGATGGATTAACTGAGTGTAACTTTGGTAATATGGAGGAAAAAACATAATGGATCAATTTTCAGAATTCTTTCTAAACTTTTTTTTTTAATTTGGAACCACTGAACAAAATCTTTCAGGGATTCTAGAATACGGCAGAATTACTAGAGGACTGGAAAAGAGCTGATACGATTCCAATCTTCAAAACAGGAAAAAAAGTGGAACCAGGAAACTACAGACCAATCAGTTTGACTTTAATACCTGGGAAAATCCTGGAAAAGATGCTAAATGGCACATTTGTGAGCATCTAGAAATAAATGAAGAGATTTCCAGAACCAATGTGAGTTTGTTAAAAATAAATCATGCCAGACAAACCTTATTGCCTTTTTTCATAGTGACTAAATTAGTGGATCAGGAAAATGATGTGGATTTACAGGTAGTCTTCAACTTACGACTACAATTGAGCCCAACATTTCTGTTGCTAAATGAGACATTTGTTAAGTGAGTTTTGCTCCATTTTATGACATTTCTTGCCACAGTTGTTAAGTGAATCACTGTCATTATTAAGTTAGTAACACGGTTATTAAATGAATCTGGCTTCCCCATCGACTTTGCTTGTCAGAAGGTTGCACAAGGTGATCGCATGACCCTGAGACACTGCAACTGTCATAAATATAAGTCAGTTGCCAAGCACCTGAGTTTTCAATCACATGATCATGAGGCGCTGCAATGGTCAAAAGTGTGAAAATTGGTCATGAGACACTTTTTTCACTGCTGTTGTAACTTTGAACGATCACTAAATGAACTGTTGTAAGTCGAGGACTATCTGTAGTATACTTAAGACCACAGTTAAAAGCATTTAATAAAATAAACAACAGCCTACTTCTTCATAAGGTAGAACAATGTTGGACAGACAGTACCACTACTAGATGGATTCACAGTTAGCTGACTAACTGCAGTCAGTGTGTAGCCCTTAAGAGAACTACATGTATATGGAGGGATGCATGCAGTAGGATACCTCAAAGTTCTGTCCTGGCCCAGTGCTCTTCAACTTCTTCATAAAAGATCTACATAAAAGGGGAACTCATTACAATTGCAGATGACACCAAGTTGGAGGGAATTGCTAACACTTTGGAAGATTGACTCAAGGTTCAGAAGGATCTTGACAAACTTCAGCATTGGGCCCTATCCAACAAGATGTAGTTCAGTGATGAGAAAAGTAAGATCCTGCACTTAAGGCAAGAAAAACCAAATGCACAGGTATAGAATAGGCCAGCGATGACCAACCTTTTTGCCATCATGTGCCAAAAGCGGGGGGAGCACGGGAGGGTCGCGTACACATGTGCCCACACCCATAATGCAATGCCCTTCCCCCGCACATGGCCGCACAACCACCACCCCGTTCTGTCCCCTCTCACCTATGAATGTAGGCCTCACTGAAGCCTCCAGACTTCCGGTAGGCCCATTGGGTCCGTTTTTCACCATCCACAGGCTCAGGAGGCTTTCCTGAAGCCTGGGGAGGGCGAAAACGGCCTCCCTCCTGCCCTCTGGAAGGGCGAAAATCAGCTGGTCAGCGGGTGCATGCACACTGGAGCTGACATAGGGCAATGCCTCGTGTGCCCTCAGATATGGCTCCATGTGCCACTTGTGGCACGCGTGCCATAGGTTCACCATCACGGGAATAGGCAATACCTGGCTCAACATTAGTAACTGATAGGTGTTCTAGTGGACCACCATTTAAATACTGAGTTAGCAGAGTGTTGCAGCTGCTAAAGAAAGCCAACACAACCCTAGGTTGCATCAAGAGGAACAGCAACAAAATCAGGAGAAGCTATAGTATCGCTTTATACTGCACTAGCGTTGCCATGATACAAAAAAGACCATGAGACCCTGAAAAGAGTATGAAGAAGAGCAACAAAGATGATATGTGGTCTGGAGGCTAAACCATGCTATGAATGTTTAAAGGAAGTATGTATGTGGAGCCAATCAAAGAGAAGGATTAGGGGTGACATCATAGTGGTCTCTCGTTGCTTGAGGGACAGTCAGAGAAGAGGGAGTTGACTTTTTCTCCAAAGCACCAGAGGGCAGGACAAGAAGCAATGGATAAAAATTCATTAAAGAGAGATCTAATCTGGAACTAAGAAAAAAGTACCTGACAATGAGAAAATTAATCAATGGAACAGCTTACTTCCTGAAGTTGTGGGTACTCAACTTCTGATTTTCAAGAAAAGATTGGACACAATACCTGTTCTTCAGTAATTAAAAGGCTCTCACAAAGAGAGGATTGATTTATTGTCTAATTCTTCAGAAGCCACTGTCTCTGTGGGACTTCCAGAGGCTTCCAAATTTGTGTGACTTCTGGAGACTTCTGAAGTCAAGTGGGACTCCCTGAAGCTTCTGAAGTACAGAACCTGTTTGCACATGAGTTCAGAAGCCTCCGAAAACTCAAGAAAAGAGCATATTTATATGGGGCTTCTAAAGTCATGCAGGGTTTCGAGAGACTTCCAAAGTCAAATGGGGCTTCCAGAAGTTTCCAAATAATGGGTCCTGTTCATGCAGAGCTTATGGGAGTTTCCAAAATCACATATGACTTTTGGAGGTTTCCAAAGTCATGCTCTGAGAGCTGCCTCAGATAGGTCACTGCAGTCACTTAGCAGCAGGAGAAAAACACATGAAGGTGGGCAGAACAAAGCAAAACCTCAGGAGTACTGGGCAGTGAGGGCAATTGTGCCATTCACCAAAGCACTCACACCTTGGAGAATACAGCAAAGTGGCATTTGAGTGGCAGTAGCAGGGCTAGGACTGATATAGAGGGCTGCCTAGTGCTGCTGTGCAGGACAGCCTAGATCTGACAGATGGAGAATTGGAGCACCCCTGCAGTCGTAAGTGCCTGATTACATATTTATTATGTAACTTCAGGCAAGGACATTCACTCATTCAGCACTGTTTTAATTTCAAACAGTTGCTAATGATCATTAAAAAACTACATGTATTATTTCTAATGAAGACTAAAGTACACCATTAATATCGTTCTATTATTTTTGCTGCTTGAATATTTTCTGAAATTTATTTTCTTTTATTGTGGGCATACATTATATATTTATAATAATTTTAAACTATTTTATTCATAACATGGGTGTTTTATTTGTATTATGTTCTCGTGAAATGTCAACCAGCCGATTATAATGCATTCAAATTGCATAAATTAAATAAATCGTAAATAACTTTTTGATGGGTATTAATATATGTACACTTATATTACCTCTCTGCAAATTTCTCGTGGGACATTGACTCAGAACAATTCACTCAGAATTTAATATTTTGAAGATGACCTAGCTTTCATTTGAAAAAAAATAAACTGAAATTCAAAAATTATCATTTCATTTCATTGAGCCAATCTAACCAATACTGAGAATTCTGGGAATTAGTCCAAAAATCAGGTGGGCTCAGAGTAGGGAAGACTATAATAGGAAGCTTTTCACTGCAGTTGAAATATACTGATGGTACAACACAATAGACATATGCCATGTAATAAGGAACAATGTTCAGTGCCAGGACAGAGATGGTGACACATTTATATTACATAGCACTGTAGGTTGACAACCCACCCCCTTGGGGCTGTTATAATCCCCCTTGGCTACCATTTTAATTATTAATCTACTTCATTTTCCAAAAGAACAAGAGACAATGCCAGGCTGACCAAATACAATCATTTCTGAGATTTTCATACTCGGACTAGCACTGATGATGTTGCCTAGTTTGGGTCTGCAAGAAAACAAGCAAGCTTAGAGAGCACCAAGGACCCCTCACTTCAACTCTGAGCTACAAATATTCTCCTCCATACTCTACTAATAGTCATCAATTCATATCTTCTATATAGTATTCTTACCCAGATTTCCTTGTTCAATGGTCAAGACCACTTCATCCATCAGCAAAGCTCGGAAGTCTAGATCCTCTTCACAACATTTGGCTTTTAGTGCCCTTAGAATTTCCTGCTGAGGATAATCTTCTCGAATACGTCGATCTGTTAAAAACCAGAGCCTGGGAATAACAGAGCTACACATCTTGAAGTAGTTCTGCAGACTTTAGATATCCTTTGAAAGCAATATCTAAAAAATATAAGTAAGAAACACTTACATATAAACCATTCCAAATGACAATTTATTTTCTTGTAAAATTTGGTAAAAGCTAATGCTCCACCTATTTCTTGTTCAAATTGGAGTTGAGAAGAGGCGACAAAGAAAAAATACTTTTCATCAAAATGATGGAAACCATTCAATATTTAAGTATTTTTTATTTTTCGGTACGGTTTTAACAGGATTACCTGTTGAAGAAAATTTAAGAAATAAGAACAAGAAAAGTACTTGAATTTTAGGGGGAAATTATTAAGATTCAAAAATGACATCTCTGCCAATCCAAAATTCCTTTTGGAGAAGTAATACAGATGATCTGTGGATATAGGGCACATGGTTCAGCCCATATCTTGATTATGCCGATTATGTGTTTTACCTTGGCTCCTATCTTTATTATTTGGTGTTTTGCTAGATTTTTATCTATTTATTTCTTATTAGTGCCCCAAGTCATATGTTTGAGATAGAGGATTTCCAGGGGAGATAATGGCAAACCGAAAACAGCTCTGCAAAAGCAGAAATGACCACAAAAAAGACCAAGAAACTGGTGAGTTGACTGGTTTCTTGGAACTTCTCTGGATTAGGATGAGACAGCACCCATATGTTCCAGATGGCTGCTTCATGCGAGGAAACCGCAGGACACTGGTTTTTTTGTGCATCCGAGTGCTGGGAAATGAAGGAATCAGCATTCTTGTTTGCAACACTGGCAGAGTTTTTAAAGATACTAATTTCACAAACCTCATTTTCTAATCACTTCTGAAAATTTTTCAACACTTTATAGACTTTTGGCTGACTTGACTGAAAAGTTGATGTTTCAGGGATAGGATATGGGATGAAGATATATTTGTTTGTAGCTTTGATATAAGTGGAAAGCCACTACATATGTTTATACTTGTGGTGGATATTGGAAATCATATATACAGTATGTATATGTATGTTCTTTTTCTCTATTATATTCCCACTTCGCTTTTTCTTCACTTTATTCTTCCTATTCCTTTCTCTTTAAATTTAAATTAGTTTTTACTACTATATTTTAAATAAAAATATGTATGTGTATAAAGTGGAGGGTGACTGCATACATTGAATACATATTTGGTAATTCTAAAGTTATGAATTCAGCTCTCATTTTCATCAACTATGTATTAATGGAGACAAGTAATGGAACCTGCATACCTCTCATGCAGGATAGAAAAATGAAGGCAAGTGACAAAGCTTTCTTTTTTTTTTCTTGGCCTACTCATACACAAAGCATTCTCCCATTTGTTCTATTCTATTTATACCACCTGAAATTTTTTACAAATATCTCTGATCCAGCAACTGATCAGTTGCTAGACCTAATAATTTATATACTCCATATCACAACTTTGGTGGCTGTTATTTTTACTTCCTTGTGATATCTTCTTTGAATCTGTTGTGATAAAATCAATTTATTTATTTTGATGTTTATGATAACAGGCTAAATTCTGAGATTCAGATTTTGCCTTTTTTGGGGGGGGGGAGAACTGAACAAAACTTGTGGATAATCTTTGAGTGAATAGAGACTACAATTTTTATTAAAAACATTTTTAAGTAAACTGATGTAGTGTGCAGTTTGGAAGTTAATAATGCCATTAAGAATTAGATTAGAAATATCTTCTGAGTTGCTTTGGGCAGTTTCACTTTTCTAGATGTGCTAAACTTGCAAAAGAATGCCACATTCTTTTATTTTTCACCAAAAGTTGGTGGAAAGTCATTTAGTTGTTTATTTTTAAAATCTGGCATTATGACTTCAAAGATATTTTTCAGTGTGGGAGAATATAAATATGAGGTTCAGGGTCACATACAAAATGTTTGGAGCTACCATCTCTAGTATGCTTGCTGCATTATATAAAAAACAAATAAAGAAAAATGTTACCTGTCAAATTAAAAATTAATGACAGTCACAATCTAGGCACCTAATTTCCATAAAATCTGTTTGTGTAAGAGAACAAGATTTCATATTTTTAGTTTTAAAAATGCAAAACAAAACATGTTTCATTTTTGAGTACTGTTCACTTGACATTGCACAAAATTATATGATAAGGCCCCTTTAATGATTGCCAATTCATGAAACAAAGGTTTTAATATCTTAAAATATGAAATATAAATAAGAATAAAATCGAAGATGTTACTTTTGCCATGTTTCCCAGCCTGTAGGAATGGGCTCCTGTTAATGACTTTCAAATATTAATGTTAATATTTTGCTAATTCTATGCAGGTAGTCCTCGTTGTATGACCCATCATGACAGAACGGAATTCTGTCCTGTATTTGTCAGTGTTCCTTATATATAGTTGTGGGGATTAAAATCCAGACTGATGTTCTCAAATCAAGAATTTAGATTATAAGGATGTGATCAAGCATATATAGTATAAATTCTGTGTATAGTACAATAATAATTTGGAACGTGGATCTAATCTGAAGTTCCTCAAAATTCAGATGACCAGTACTTTTTGCACAATATCATATAATACATGATTAACCCATTAAAAGAAATCTGTTTAAATGTTACATGTTTAAAGCTATTTTTATCTGTAAGATAGATATAATTATATTGCATTTGTTCATTTTCATTTTCCCCTTATTTTTATAAATAACTCAAAGCAGCCACCTATCTAATACTTCTTCCTATTTTTCCCACAACAACAAGCATGGTATCTTGATACAGTTAAACAATATCTAAACATAGTTTCTTTGCAGTAAATTTCTCTGGGAAGAATTTAATCAACTGAAATATTTATGCCCTGGGGAAAAAGTGAGATAATCAGGTAGATGCATCCCTTTATCATATGACAGAATGAACATATTTTGTTTAATCTGAGAACCACTTATGGGAAAAAATAACAAAGGTCACCTCCTGTTGTAGAGAATTCCAAATATTATCTGAGCTATAGTAGTTAAAAATCCTAATCTGTTATTATAAACACTTATTTAAAAGGCTACTTTTAAAAAAAGGCAACATTAAAAATCAATAGGTGAAAAGAATCAATACAGATTTAGTGCAAATTATATAAAACGTATATATTTATTGAAAATGTTCTCTGTTCTATATAAAGAAAAATTTAGAATTTACAAAATGAAAATCCAGTTGAACTAAAAATATTAATTCCGATTTTGCATTAATCTGCTTTTTACATGTATGGACTGATGTAAATTTTAAATTAAATGTCTTCACAAACATAAACATTAGCCAGTCATCAACTGCTACAGTCCTTTAAGAGAAATAACCACAGAAACCAGATGATCAAACATGTTTTTTGACATCAATCTACTTATACACCTCCTCTACTTCTTTTATTTGCAAAGGACGCCACAGCCTGGTGAAGAGGGAATATTTCTCCTGCGCTGTTCAATCAACTGTGACATCTTTTTTTAAACTTTTTCTTCTCACTTTTCCCATAAGGGAAAACCTAGCCAATTACTTTCAGCTACTTTTGAAGTTAATTACCCTTTAAATTATTTTCTAGAATTCCACACATCAGAAAGAACTCCATTTTTACTTTCTTTAGGATTGTAGGAAGTTCCTCTGCATTCTGCGTTTCTTCTTTTTGTTGAGATGTCTATTCAGGACACAAGCTATTTGAACATCTACACTGCATAACCTAATGCCAAATTATTGTACAAGACCATGCTCAAAACTCCTCCCCTTTTCCTTCCGTTCCCTTCCTTAATCTAGCACTATTTCCTAAAACAATAGTGAAAAAAATAATCAGAGTATAACTTACCAGACAAAGGTGGGAAAAACAGCAATGCTTATGAATTGTGGCTTCTGCCTTCCTTTCTGAGAAGAGGTATTTCTGGAACTTTCTTTTTTTTCCCCTCTCCCTTTTACCACCCACTTGGAGGATAATCAAGTCCTCTCAGTGCCTTTTGACTCTTCAAGAATGATTTGGTCATTGAAGCTCCAAAAAAAGAATGGTGTCATGGGAATTGTTTTTGCCTGGTACCCTGATGGTCCACACCTAACCGTTGTTCTGATGACTAAAGTAATTTGCTTGGGAGGTTTAATCCTCAAATTACTTCCATAGAAAGGAGAATAAACAAAGGAAAAAAGAATATTAAGCTTAGAAGACTAAAGCACACAAACGCCTTGTTTGGATCTTCCTCAGAACAGGGCCCTTACAAAGACTGTACCTGGCATCACCAGTATCTGGAAAACAAGAAGAAGAAAAGAATTGAGGTTAGTTTTTATGTTTAAGGCCTTATTGAAGAAAAAAAGAGTGATTTTAAATATATAATCTAAAATTAGATTTGATTAAAATCCTAAGGGAGCATTCAAACTGGGCAAAATGAAACTCATGAATATGTGATATAATTCTAATGAGATAAAAATATTTTGAATCATTTAGCAAAAGCATACCTTCAAAGCCCTCTTATAGTACAAAAAAATTAAATTGAAAAAGAAAAGGCAAATTGACCATGAGCAAAAACTGCAAGCATGAAGGGGAAAGAATTAACAGAATACTTATTTCATTACAAACATATTTTAAAGCATCGCAGTTCATGAAAGTATTTTCTATGCAGCAGACTATCTTCTTCTATCCAAAGATAACTACAACAGAATAGGCTTTGTTGTAATATAAAACTAGCAAAAAATATTTTTCACACAGCTGCGATTGCATATCACCATTAACACTTAAGCATCAGTACTCAGACAAAGAATTCTAAAATAACACACGTATGCACATTTCCCTTCCTGAACACAGAAGATGAGGCAATTTCTAGTCGAAAGGATTTCGACAAGTCATCACTAACCTGGTTGCTCTTTCCGTCGTCTCCTCCTCCTCCTGAATAGGACTCTGGATTTTAGGAAGATTAGGCGGGGAATCAATCCAATACTTGCCCTCGAATATTATAAAAGGGTGTCAGTAAAATAAGTGTGGGGACACATAAAAGAACTGGGAAAGAGGACACGCTTCAGCAGAGACTAAAGACACGATGGATCCCGAAAATGTGGCACTATTCAAACCTCGGTCGGTAAGACCAGAATTATTTCCCGACTTTGTGATAATGATCAAAATTGGAAAAACGAAAAAATTGGGGAGGTGCCGAAATCGGCCTCTCCAGCCCCACGCGCTCTCCCCCACCAAGATCGTCAGCAAAAGGCTGATGATGGAAGGGGGAGCTGACGTGCCCAACCTTGGTATTAACCAGCGAAATTAATTTCTCCCCACGACTAAGGGGAGAGGCAGCGCCTCTGCCCACCCGTAGGGCTCCCGCGGTCGTCTGAATCGCGCTCGCAGTCCCCCAGAAACCGCCACCTCCGATCTCGGCTGCCCGCCCTACTGCCAGCCTGCTTGCCTATCCTGCTAGGGTCGGAGGGAGGGATCGGAAGACGCCACTAGCGCGCGCACGGCAAAAGGAGGGGGCGCGGTCGGCACACGCAGCGTATTCGAGGACGCCCCATTTCGCGCGCGCCCGTTAGATGAAAGCCCCCTCCCCTTCTTCCAACCAATCCCGCACAGGGAGCGGTAAAGCGCAGACATCTTTACCCTCCCCCGCCTCAGTTGAGTGCCGTCTCCTCAGAAGCAGATGTAGTCGTTAAAGGGAGGAGGGGAGCGCGCGTACGTGAGGCACAAGGGGAATCGAGCTAGTGTGGCAGCCAAGTTGTCCTTTTCTTTTTCTTTGCTGCCAGTTTTCACTGGGCCTATTCTCTTAAGAATTTGTGGCCGTTTCCCAGTCGACCCCACCCACTTTGCAGACTTCTGTGGAAATATCACGGTATTCGCCAACGCCCGACGGTGTGAATTACACCTATCTCGTGAGCCAGCTTCGTTGAAAGGGAGCGTTCGCTCTTTGCCAGCTCAGCAACCAGCTCAATGAAACTTGACTGCAGATACGGAGCTCTGCATGGGCTGCGTGGGAGAGGGGAATCGGGATTGTGACCCAGAATATAGAAAGTCCCCCTTTTCCTGTAGCCTTTGACAGCCAGCTGAAGGCTGCATACAGTCACTTAATGCACCCTTAAAATAATATCCCAATTAATAAATTCCCCATCTTATCCTGTCATTTAAATACTAAAGGAAGTAAAGAGGAATCCCTCATTACTGACAGAGGAACCATAGAGTGACATTGTAAGATACCAGTTAGGCTGCTTAAATTTAGCTGGTGATTGTAGTAAACTCACTAGCTTTTGGTACTGTCATGGTATCTATCTGCCTTGACTGATTTTACAGGATGAGTGCTGGATTAGTTCCACTTTTAACCAGCATAATGGTTTTCACCTTGAGGATGGGGGGCAATTTTGCTGTGAAAAGGGACCTTATTATTGGACATTTTTAATTTTAGCAGAAAAGCAGTTGTGAGCAGATCTCTGGAGGAAAGAAGAAATCTTATTATTCTGTTTCTCTTAATGACCTTGCTTAGAATCATTGGAATGGAAGTGGACAGGAAGGAATAAGGGGCATTTACATATGATGCCTCTGGCAGTCTAATCCAATAGCCTGTGCCTCAACACAGGCACTTTTTTGTGCTTGCAACACAATGTCATACATGGGGGACAAACTACCTCATGATGTCCTAATGTAGCAATCACCAACTGGTGGTCTGTGAGAAAATATTGGTGGTCTGCAGAAAAATTATTTGCATGTTTTATATTGCACTAAATTGGGTCCTCAAACTACAGCCCCTGGGCCGGATACATGCAATGAACATTTGTGTTGCTGCAGAGAATCTCCCCCTTCAGGTTCTTTTTGTGTGGGTCGGAGGGGAACAGAAATTCTGACTTGGGGTCTGCTTCAGCCTCCTGGGGCGGGGCTATGGGTAAAGGCTGGAGGGAAGTGCCGCTGGTGACGAGCCAGAGGGCCTTGTTCCAGTGGGACTGCATAATGGCTTGGAATTGGCTGACCATCTCAGCCTCCTGAGCCTCCCAGCTCCAGTACCTGGTCTTGCACTCCCACAGGTTTTCACTCTGCTTGGAAAGCCTATGCTCATAGTCCTCAGTGAGGTGCTTCTGCTGAGCCTCCTTGGTCAGATGCAATTTGAACTGAACCAGCTGTTTTGCCAATTCTTTCTTATAGTGGATGCTTAGCTCCAATAACTGCTTCCTGTTGGGGCCCTAAGGAGCCCGAGCGACTGGCAGGAGAGGGGGCCCTCGACGTGAGTGATTTTGAGTTGGCCACACCCACCCAGTCACATGACTGTAGCCACACCCACCCACCCAGTCATTAGGCAGATCATATTAGTGGTCCACGGGAATTAAAATTATGAATTTAGTGGTACCTGAGGTCCAAAAGTTTAGTGACCCCTGTTCTAATACATTCATCACTTTGATGAAATCTTTATCTTGTAATGGTTAGAAAAGTTTCCTTACTTTGTGACTGATATTTCATCATTAATGTCACTATTCTGAATAGAGCCAGAACTTCCAAATTAGTTGTTATGGGGTTGCCTATGCTTGTCAGAAGGTTGCAAAAAGTGATCACATGACCCCAGGACACTGCAACTATCATAAATATGAGTCAGTTGCCAAGTATCTGAATTTTGATCACATGTCTGTGGGGAAACTGCAATGGTCATAATTGTGAAAAATGGTCATAAGTCACTTTTTTCAGTTCCATTGTAACTTTGAACAGTCACTAAACGAACTGTTGTAAGTTGAGGTCTACCTGTATTCTTTTCAGTCCTTTTCCATGAATTAGAATAGGGGTCCTCAAAACTATGCCCCCTGAGGGGGATATGGCCCTTGAAGCAATTTATCCAGCCCGCGCTCCTCTAACTGCCCCACACCCCACTCCAAGCAAGAGACATCAGCGTAGGCAAAACCCCAGGGCATCTTAGTGGGAGCAACGGGAGCTCCTAAACAGGTGGCCAAGCTAAGTGCCTGAAGGATGGCACCTCCTCAGCGGATGGCGAACAAGGACTTGGCCGGGCTCCTTAGCAGACGAGGGCTTCGCAGGGGGCCAATCTAGCTCCCAGAGCCAACAGTGCCCAAAGGAGGGGCTTCTGCAAAGAAGGGCTTCCAGTGCTGGAGAGGTTGGGAAAAGGAAGGGCTGGGATGACGCTGCCTTTCATTGGGGCACGTGAAATGAGATGGGGCTCCTCTTGCCATCGCTTCCCCCTCCTCACTGGGCATGGCAGGGCTACCTGCCCCTCACTTAGCCCCCCCACCTCCTTTTATCAATGCAATTTGGAGGTGGCTGGTGGGAAGGGGGAGGAAGGTTATCCCTAACTCCCGGACCGACTGGCTTCTTTCTCTGCCTTTCGCCATCAGCTGCCAAAGAAAAAAGAGCTTGTCCCACTCTCTACTCCCCAGATGCCCTCGCTTCCCCCAAGCATTTATTTGCCTCCCTGATTTCCAGCTCCATCATGTTTCTCATCATCATGTGCAGGGCAACAAAAGTTTGTGGGACTAAAAACAAAGGTTCAATCAATTCCAACTTCT
>JANHFT010003350.1:108751-123824 GCA_032467955.1 Pseudoxenodon macrops | reverse complement strand
GACTCACACACAATGCAAAAGCACACAAAATGGCACCAGCAACAGATTGAACAGATTGAACAGATTTGGAGAGAACCAGTTCTATGATGTCACCAGCTGCTTGCAACCTACTCTATAGAACTAGTGCGAACCGGTAGGATTTCACCCCTGGAACAAATTATCATTTGAAACTTAAGGGATACGTTAAAATATAGTTTGAAAACAATGAAAAGCAATTGCAAGATTCTTTAGAACTTTATTTCTATTTAAACTATCAAAATCATGCCATTTTATTGTTCAATCCTGCTCAAGGCTGCAACATACAATCAAAATTTATTAGGCACCTAATGTTTTAAAGATAAAATCTAACTACAATCCTGTTGCTCAACTAATGCTAAGTCAAAACGTGTTAAAAAACCTACGTCTTGGAATAAAGCACTAGAGGCCAGTATTTCTCTAGTTCTGGCCCATAAAAATGGTAAAGCAGAACTACAATGCTGAGAAATCCAGAGATTAAAACACTTTTATTAACCAAACCATCTGCAAATCTGCATTGTCTCATAAGATCACTGTTGCCATTATCAAAAAATTCTTTTATTTTTTTTCTAAATATGAATGGTAGAGATAGCATGCCAGCCAAAGGATATTTTCCAAAGAAAAATGTTACCTGATTAGAAATTGTACTTTGCAGCTTGTTGTTTGATTTGCATGAAAGAGTGGGTATTGCTGAGAAATAAAAGACTTTTAGAGTTAAAAGAACATAATATGAGATTTGGGTTGAATGGATATTTATGATATGATAAAGTTAATGTTGACTTCAAAAATCACTATGTTATTTGTGTCATATTGAGACTATGGAATAAATGCAAATTCAGGCTGTGCCCAAAAAATACCTTTATAGTTCTCAACACAAAAAACATTTTACACCCAAGATATAATACACCAACACAAATTAAAATATTGTGAATACTAGAATTTTGTCAAGGAAGATATAAAAGAAAGAAAACAATTGATGGCAGAAGGATATATGGTTGTCTTATTTACAGATATCAGAAAGATTTAAAGTAGACAAATTGCAATAACTTTTATTGATAACATTTATTTTATCAATTTTTGTTGATTTTTGTTTTTACAGCCACTCTTTATTTAGTGTCTACCTCATCTAGTAGCCATTCAAAAAATATTACGATGCTAATAATAATAAATAATTTTTTGACTGATTTGCACATTTACAACTAAATTTCATGAAGCTAAAAACAAAACCTTCAGTGTGAAACTGATTAAAGTCTGGTCAGTTTCAGACACCAGCAGAGAAAAGAGTTTTAATCAAATAATTAAGATCACAAAGATTCACTTCTTAATTTGCAGTTAGTATTTTTTAGGAAAGAGCTGCACTGCAGAGAAAAGCAGGAAGAGTTAGGGTTTATTTATCCAGTCTCTCTACCCTGTGAAGGTGGAGGAGAAACCAGGAATAAATGGGTCAGGCACAGGACACCGTACAAGAGAGCTTTATCTGAATGAGACGGCAGGACCCACTGATATTCTTTCTCAGTCACGTTTACTTAGCAACCATTTTGCTTAGTGACCATTTTGTTACTGATTTAAGAAAAAGACTGCGGTCTCTCAGGAGAGGGTATATTGGTACTATTATTTTAATAGTTAATTTGCATTTCATTTGCAGCTTGTACTTTACAAAGAAACTAATACATATAAGATGGTGTTTTATGCTCTTCCAAAAACAAATGATATAGAACCCTATCCCGACACCCAAAATTTCAGTACTGGAGTCCTCTATTTTACTCGTTGTTTTTTTAAATGGGAGTTCTCAATTTATTCATTTAAAAAAAAATCTATTTCAACTCTTCATGTAAAAGCTTACAAGATGATTTAGTCATAACGCTAGGGCAGAATTCTCTCAGTGCTGATTTCCTAATCACTTTCATGTAAAAGGAAACACCACCAACCCCTAAACTGAATATTTTCCATACAAGATCTTATACACAATGAATCTTTCTTTCCAACCAACCAACCAACCAACCATATTTTTAGTTGTTTTTTTTTTTCCTGATTTCCTTGTTTTTAAATATGTTTAGTAATCTGTAAACTGCTCAGATTCATTGGGAGTTGGGCAACATATAATATCTAAATTATTATTACTATCTGTTTACAAAAATTGAGTTGTGAGTGGCAATGTCACAATTGTCAGTGCTTTTGCTGGTACTGGCCTTCATATCCATCAAGTTCTTCTGAAGAAACTAGCATGTTGTAATGTATGGGCATAGTAAATGTCTGAATTCAAGCAATGTGGCCTTTGGTAATTGGCTGATGGAAATTTAGTCAATGCAAGGATTTTCTAAGTGCCCCCAAAGATTTGTTGGTATGGCACCCAGTGTACCGATTATCATTATTATTTAATTTACAAACTCTATCAGAAGAAAAACAATGCAAACCATATCTTCATCAATACCGTGTAGTAGAAGAACTAAATACAGGGAGTCCCCAACTTACAACAGTTCATTTAGTGACCGTTCAAAGTTAAAACAGCACTGAAAAATTGGCTAATGACTGTTTTTCACACTTATGACCATTGTAGCATCCTAACTGTCACATCATCAAAATTCAGACGCTTGGCGTCTCATGTTTATGACGGTTGCAGTGTTGCAGGTCATGTGACCATTTTTAGTAATCTTCTGACCAGCAAAGTCAATAGGGAAGCCAGATTCACTTACAACCAGGTTACTAATTTAACAACTGCAGTGATTAACAACTGTGGCAAGAAAGGTCGTAAAACAAGAAAAAAATTATGTAACAAATATCTCATTTAGCAACGGAAAATTGTGGCTCAATTGTTGTAAGTCAAAAACTACATGTATTTATTAGATTAATATGTATTAATAATTGTGTAGATTCTGTTTCGGCATTGTATATCTCACTTGATCACTGAAACCATATCATTCTTAACTCTTTGTGTTGTTTTCCAATTACTTTGGAAAATCACAATCAGATTGGGCAACAATTTGTCTGAAATAGTATAGGATTTCCTGCTTGAGCAGGGAGTTGGACTAGAAGACCTCCAAGATCCCTTCCATCTCTGTTATTCTATTATGTGTTTTATAATTCTAATACTCAGCTTAAACCCCGTTTGGTTTGTAAAATTTTGAACAATACGTGTAACAACTATTTGTTATTTTGCATTAATAACGTTTTATAAAAGAAACTTAAAACATTAATGAACATTAGCAAAGTGAACTTCCTGTTGTTGAACTGTAACATCATACTTCTCTTCGGGAAATGGCTAGATACTGTAGTTGAGTAATACAATCAGCAATTGTGTAACCAGTATCAATCACATTCCATTCCATAAGTGAATGTGCTCTTCTCTTCACTTTTATTATTTGAATGCACATCTTCGAAAAACACTTTTTTCGTTTGTTCTGAAACCTAAATTTGGAGTCCAGAATTTTGTATTTTAATCAGTCATAGTCTACACATTATTTATAGTATCCTTAGTATATTGTTGCCTATTTAGTTTTTTCTCTCATTGATTTTAATTGTGTTTATTCTAATTCAATTGTGTTAAATTTATTTTGATTCAATTTTTAAACATAATTTTTATATTTGAATATTTTTATAGTTCGGTAGAGATATCTCTTGGCCAGAAATTGAGTATCGCATATCTTATACTACTCTAAGTCACTTGTTGTGTACTAGAATGTGTTAGCCATATGATATCTTCAATCTGCTATTTAACTGCAAGTCATTGATCAATATTCGTGTTGTATTTAATGTATTTCTATCAAGTTTTTTTTCTTGAAATAATAATAGCAACAATGAAATTAAAAAAAAGGAATACAGATAGTCCTCGACTTACAACAGTTCATTTGGTGGCTGTTCAAAGTTACAACATCACTGAAAAAAGTGACTTATGACCATTTTTCACATTTACGACCATTGCAGCATACCCACAGTCACGTCATCAAAATTCAGACAGTTGACAACTGACTCACATTTATGAAAGTTGCAGTGTGCCAGGATCAGTTGATCACCTTTTGTGATCTTCTGACAAGCAAAGTCAATGGGTAAATAAGATTCACTTTAACAGCATTGGCAAAAAAGATTGTAAAATAGGGCAAAACTCACTCAACAAATGTCTCACTTAGCAACATAAATGTTGGGGTCAATTGTGATCGTAAGTCGAGGACTGCCTGTATATATCAGTTTACTCTGAGATACAAATAGTAAAATAAAATCTGCTCAATTACCGGGTCAGCCCATTGTCCTGGGATATCATGGTCTCCGGCATAAGGCATCCAAGCCTGATTTCTGTATGCTGCAGGTGGTGCTGGGATGAAATAACCTGTGAACCCAGGTTGGTTTGCTCCTGGGATAGCAAACACTGCTGGAACTGTATTTCCTATCAAAAAATAGGGAAGGTAGTTAGTCATCGAAACACATTTTTTAAACACAGAGGAACATTTTAAAGGACATCTGAGATGTTCCAAATAGAAGATCCCATTGTTTAAGTGGCGATGGAGAATTTCTTGCCAAAAGTAGATCATGTATATTATTGCATCTGCACCTAGTGTCCAGTTTCCACCATTGTGGCACGTTTGCGGAAGAGATGGCACCTATATAAAGAGAGATCAGCACTGACATTCCATGTGATACAGTGAAAATGGCAGCACTATATTCATGCAACTAGTAGCAATACTTGTTCATTGTCCAAATGAATTACTGTACCAGCTTTTCATTCAGTATTTCCATCAGTAAGTGGCACAATGCAGATGTATATTCTTGGATTTATGCAGAGTGGAAAGAGATGTTCCTGGGCATGCTTCAAATAAAACTTGGAAGTATACATAATGTATATGTGATATGAGAAACAAAATAGATTCTAGTGTTTCTCTAAATGTGTTGCTTCTTTTGTACAATTATTAGCTGAAACACCAACATTTTCAACAGAGTATTATCGAACAATGAACAATCACAATAGGATTAAAAGTTTCTGGAAAGCGCTGTAACCATCTGTTTCGATTTTGTGAAATATGTTTGTGTGTAACAGTGCTTTTTGCACATTTGCAAAATCTTTCAAATTCTTCCGAGTGAAATTTTGTGTTTTGTCACGTTTTGAGCAAAATTGTTGTATTATTAAAGAATAAGGGAATAACATTATAGATGTGACTGTCTTATTTATGTGCGTCAGACTTTAAGTAGTTCAAATAACCTAGCATTTAATGTTATTTAAATCTTCAATTCCAGTGAAAAAATTCGAGTAAGTTTATATATATATATATATTGTCACTTAGTCACAATCTTGCTGTTTCCTGATTCTTTCTAATGTCTTCATGAAGAGTTTACTTGTCCAGAGGGATGACCTTCTTCATCAGCTGACAAATAAATAGATTTTTCAGTGTCTGCCACTGGTATCTTCTGGGACGCACTCTTCAAATTGCTGATATCACATTACTTCTCTCAGCAAAAATGTTGCAAAGTATTTTTTTTTAAATGAACCCACCGTTATCATCTGGTCATGAAACACTGCTCTTACGGACCACTGATAGCAATTATTCACGTTAGGGTTTTAAATGTTCCAAGTATCTTACCATCTTTTCTAGAACTCACATTTTAAATAATTAAGTATGCAAACGTTATAGAGCCCGGTTTTCTTTTCTTTTGCTGAAAAGAAAGATACCTGACGTAAGTCCATGTTCGGGAGACAGCTAGTAGCGTGTGCCATTAATATTGTATTTTCTGAGTCCAATGTAGTTTGGTCTTTGCTTTGCTATACTGTTAGCATCTTTTGTGGTTGCTACTCATATAACTTTTGGAGCCTAATCTTATCCATATAAACTAACTAAATTCAATTCTTATGTAAATGTAAAAAGATCCAGTTTTCTTCCTAAGGAAAATATCTTCAGAGCAATGTTAATTTTGAAATGGTCTCCATATGCTAATTTTGTTACAACTATCTTTATTATGTGTAATATATCTCTCTGGGAATAATATTTCAGTTTTACATATTATAGAATTTGAGTAAAATTTATTGTAACCTTCCTGTGAAAACTCATCAAGTGAAGGACTCAAGAATTACTCCATCATTTTAAGTTCTAAATTCACCATCATATTTATGAATATAATTTTATTTTCCTTCTTTCTTTAGTTCATCATAGCATCTACGCAAAATGTTCTAATGCCAATGTGGTTCTCATAAGAGCCTCTGCTGAATAGTGGAACTTGTGTGCCTTATTCCTCTTACCTCCATTTAATGTTTACTTGGGGATTTATACAGATTACAACTCAACCAGTGAATAGCACTTAACACCTGCCATGATTGTCACATTATTGTCATCAGTTGCTATTTCCTTTGCAAGAGCCTATTTATTAAACAAAACTGCTCTTTTTGTGTCTTATTGACAAATATGTTTGAGTATCTCAAAACAAAACACTTCACACACATAGAATGTTAAACAGAAACAATGTATTTTAATAAGACAAAGTTCCATTTTTCCATTTCAATTTACAACATAGTTTTCCAGCCTTCTTTGTCTACAATGGGCTTCTCAAGTTTGCGCAAATGTTGCTTATGGGTTTACAAGTTATAAAAGGAACCAAATATACCAACCAAACAACCTTCATTTGGGAGAGAATATTAGAAGTTAGCCCCATACCATGTGTTCCTTGAGTTATGTCTCTTTAAGATCTCTCTGAGGTGAGACCTTAACATCTGAATTTGAAAAGTTTCAGGAAATTATTTCTTCTGTCGACGAATACACCCTGAATGAATATAGTAGGTGGTGTATTTAACCTTATGGGCCCTAACAACAATTCTAAAAAGAGCCATTCCAATAGTAATAATAATAATAGTAGTAATAATAGTAATAATAATAATAATAATAATAATAATAATAATAATAATAATAACAAAACAGAGACATCATATTACAAACAAAGTCCCTTGAATCCATAGGTTGGAATGATTAGATTTAACACAAGTAAATTATGAAATTAGAAAATATTTTACTGCTTAAAGGCATTTCCAGTACCAATATTTATACCACAGCTGTATATTTACACCACACTTTACAATCACAAAGATGGCTTGTAACATTAAATCCAGGATAAGGTTAGTGAGGATCTGCTATTCTGCTGGAGCAATTGTAATTTTCCCTTGAGTAGTCACAATTACAAATATGCATTCCCCCAGAACTAGAAGGATGCAAACCAATACAAATAGAGCAGAATTAACCTTTAATCCATGTTTAGAGGGTTAGGAGAGGGAGAATGGAAACTTTTCTATGTCTTCTCCACTGTTCTGATCTTGAGTAGAAGAGCAGCAGTGAGCATTTCTTCTATTCTCAAGTTAATCAAATAAAAGAAACAAGGGAAGGACCCACTGCACTAGTGTAAATATGAAGAGACCGCTCAGAATTAGAACCCGTATAAAAATCACCATCAATACAAATATGTAACTTACATTTCAAACTTTTCCTCCTGAAAAAGGGAAGAACTGTGATCATGATTGTGCAGACCACTTAAACCAGACTCAGTGGCCAAGCAGAAATTTTAAAATACTGGTGGTAGTAGTAATAGTAGCAGCAGCAGGTGTTTTAAAACTGTAAAGTTGTTATAGATGGTTTATTCTCCTACAAACAACTGATTGAAAGTTGCTTGTACTTTGGGAATTTCATGCTAACATTTTGAATCCCTTATAGTTAAGATTCACTACAGAAGCATGTAAGAAGCATGACTGAAGAGAAAGCAGTTCTAATCCCTAGGCCAATTTCAGGATATATTTTACCTATTCAATACAGAATGTATGGCTCAATTATCATTTATTCACTCAACATTTCCTAATAGGATTAGAGATCAAAATATATTTTATTATTGTTCCAGATTCTCTTTTCTGAGGTAGTCAAAATAGTTAGAGAATCCCAAATTATTTCTTGTAGTTAGTAATGCCAGTTGAGCTGCTTATCTTTATTTTAGTCTGCATGTACTTGTTATTTTTGGTGATTTCAAGAAAATACGATGAGCTGATCAGATGAAAGTATTCATATATTCTTGCAAGTTCCAGTTATAAATGAAACCATCTACCTTCTTGAAACCATTTATCTGTGTTAGAAGCTCTACGGGATCTAATGGAATGGGATTCTAAATTGGAATAATTCCTCCGAACTTCACTGGATTTCTTGAAAGCCACGTGAAGTCCTATAGTGCTTCTTTCTGCCATTTTTTCTAAAGAAAGAAGAAGCTGAGATCTGCCCTGGAATTACAAATTGATGTACTGTATGTGAAAACGTTTATGCCAACTTTCGAAACATTAACAATGAGTAGGTTAAAATGGAAATATTGTCCAAATATCTTCCAACCACCCAACCCCTGTTAACTTCCAATATTTATTTAAGCCATACTCAAGCTGTAAAGTTTTCATAGCAACAAAAAAAATATCTTGTTGAAAACTAACACTGATTGAATTACAATTAAGAGATTAGATAACCTTTACTGTCACTTTTTCTGTGTATACAGTGGCACACATTAAAAATGAAATTTTGATGCCCACTCTATTTTCTCCATTTTGATGTTATCGGCCTAAACAACAGAAGTCAATGTATGAATCTATGTGGGGTGTGGTGGAAGCAAGAATTGTTTTACAAAGATCAAATGGTATGCAGAGCTATAGTGAATTAGGTTAGTTGCATTTTTTTTTTAATCTCATGAAATTAATTTCTTTGGCTTACTCTATCTCCTTTTCTATGTTCTGCTTTTTCTGAAAGAGTAAAGTGAGATGACTATGTCAGCAATCAGCATTCAAACAAAAGGCAAACAAATATCTCTGGGATTCTCAAAATCAGCCCGTTATTCTTCGGGCATATTAACCTTATTCATTCATTAGTTTTTATAAACCAACACTGATTTATTCCCATAAAATAAGAAACTAGAATATTTTGGAAACATGGAGTAATGCTGAAATATCTACACAATTCTTTAACATATTTATTCCTAAGAAAACTGGAAAAACTCAATTCAGGTAGTCCTCATTTAGCGACTCTCTAATTTAACAATTATTCCTAGTTATCACCTAGTGGTGATTAAAAACAACAACAACGTTACAACAAATCCTGTAAAGCAAACGAAAGTTGAAGTAAGATCATAAGCACAGTCACAGTTTGACTTAGTGACCACTTCACTTAACAACAGAGTTCCCAGTGCCAGTTGTGGTCACTAAATGTTGACTATCTGTATAATTAAATATTTTTCAAATGTCCACAAGTCAATAATAATGTTACCCATCTCAGTTAAATCTGAGGCAACATTAATGTACATTCTTGATTAAATCTGAGCTTTAATTATGGAGTTAGAGTTACATTTATTTAGCGAGTATGCTCACTAAAGTCAAATAGTGCATAGTAGTAATAACTTAAGTTTTCTGATTTCAGTAGTTGAAATTGTTCATCATATTGTTCTTTTTTTCCATAAAACTATAGATGTCAGCATTCTATCTTAATGACAATATCTTACATTCCATCTTTTCCAGAGGGCCCAAAAAAATTCAACTTGTTCTATTATCAACACACTATTGATAATATATAAATATATCATAGTAATAATACTTTACTAATGAGTCACACACAGATACTTCTGCATCAAAAATATCCATTTTGAAGTATCACTCTTGAAATTCTAAACCGACCAACATTTAAATACTTAAACAAGAATGTAATATGCATTATTCTATCTTATTTTTAAAAACAAACCAAAACCAAAAAATTATTAGTACGTGGTTTTCAAAATATTGTGTGACGTTCAAAGAGGAATATTCTGAGTTGAGTCACCCTGCTTTCAGGCAATAAAAATTAGAACCAGAGGTGGAATTCTACCGGTTCTAACCGGTTCTCTAGGACTGGTTATTAACTTTCTACTAGAACGGGTTATTAACTTTCGAAGCAGTTTGGAGAACCAGTTGTTAGAAGCAAATCTCCTTTTGTTTTTCCACCTTACAGGGTTAATCCTGTAAGGAATTGCAACATTCTAGTGTTGTTTTTAGCCTAATCTTTATTGGCCTGCTTATAGAAACTGCCTCTCCTTTAACCCTTATTACATTCTTGGTAGTACACCAAATAAGCTGCACCCACAGAATCGGTTGTTAAAAAATTTAAATTCCACCACTGATTAGAACTGAGAATAAAGTAGCAAGAATAAAAGGAGCTGAATGGATAAATTATTTCAGAGGTTAGGATAAAATGATATATCCTAAAATGTAGGTTAAAATCACTGTGCTAGGAAACTACAGAGGGTGAATAATCTGTAACAATTTTGTGCAATCCCATTACAGATCAGTTCCAGAAATGTTCATCAAAAGAGTATTTTTCAGAAGCAGCCTATGACATGCTATCTGTGTCAGAAGACTGCCCAGAAGCACTATAACTGATGACTGACTATTTCAATAAAGAAAAAAAGGCTTCAAAGTTAATGAGACCTATGAGTAAAAGAGCACACAAGCATTAAGCATCTCTTGACAACATGCAGACTGTGCCAAGTGGCCCCACGGAGACTATTTACATGCCTAAAGTTAAGTAAAATTCTTCAACGCGCCACTGGATCATAACCTAAGGCAATATAGTGAAACTTCTTTCAAGCCCTTTGTTTTTAAAGATGGAGAGAGACAGAGAGAGAGAGGGAAAGAGATAGAGAGAAAATACTTATCCCAATCATTGAACATTGCATGTTCCATTGCTTTCCATGAAAGTATACTTTGTATAAATATAATACTATATTATACCAAGTATAATTATATTTAGTATAACCATAATACTATACAAGTATATAATGCTTGTATATATAATTATACTCATTGGTTCCATGTAAGCACACCTAAAAGTGTGGCCTAAGCTGCTTTTATTTATGTTGTACTTTTTAGGGCACATCTGTTTTTAAGAAAAAGCTATTAACTGTTGACTTTTATTACATGCTTGATCTTACAAAGACTATTAAGTTAGATTTTTAAAAATATATTCCATATGTAGGAAACATTATAGTAGCACTCATTTTTATGTTTTCAAATTTAAAAAACAAAGGAAACATTTGTCACATCCAGCAGTTCATTCAGCCAGTGTCATCACTCTTAAGGTTTTTCCAAATGTTAACAATTAAGAGAAGTCAATTCCTCCTCTTTAATAAAAACTTCAAGAAATTTAAAATAAGGACACATCTAATCATTAGGATAGAAATGTACATTCCATTAGTTAAGTACTTCATAAACTTCATAATACATTGTTGACTATTTTTTATTGTGGAAATCAGATTAATGGCTAGAGATGCAATTTCATTCCACTGACATTTACTGCTAGTAATATCACCTAAAGAAAAACCAGCAGAAGAGAAGTATTGTTATTTCCTTTGAGAAGGGGGAAGGGCAAATGTTACAATAGCAGATAAAAGACAGGGCAGGGGTGTCCAACTTCGGCAACTTTTAGACTCATGAACTTCAACTCCCAGAATTCTCCAGCCAGCCATGTTAAGGTTGGACATCCCTGATCTAGGGCAAAAGGATTTGGAAAGTGCATACAACAGCCATTGCCTGTATTTGGATTGGCACCCATGGTATTTGAACACAGTATATATTAAACCACAAAATGTAAAGGAGGAAAATCCAAAGAAAAATTGTGGCATCAAGTAATACTGTTTAATCAATAAACACGTTAGCTGTTCTCCCTACACACTTTTTCCATTCAGATTTTATTTATTTAAATTGGTCATTGAGAGTAGGAACATGCTTTAATTTTAAAAGCTTTTATCTAATGTACAATGTTGAATTTTCAAGAACCACTTCAAAGAAAATTGTTCCAAAACTTTGGGGATAATAATTTACTGTTTTTTGTCTACCTATGAGACTGAGATAGCGAAAAAAGCAATTTAGTTTTTAAAAAAAGAAGAAGTAAAAGAAAACTACACCACACCATTTGCACTTGATTAAACAGCTAGTTGGCTTACCTTCCTTTCATCATACAGGCTGTATCAGTCAAGTTAAGAATAAATATTTAGTAGTAGCACCCTTTTTAAAAAATCTGCTTCTTCTAAATCTCTTTATTATTCAAGTAAGCATATTAAACAAACTAGCAACACAACTATTCTTTCTTTGAAAACAATACATTTTTCATTAGCTGAATTATTGACCAATCAGAATAATTTTCTTCTAAAGTCTTAACTCATGAGCTGCAATAATATGTAATATCAGGAACATCAATGAAGTGGGAGATCAACTTTACAATGTAAAACAAGATATACTCCCAACTCATTCAAACACAGGCATATACAAACATTTAGGATGTATAAATCCAAAGTATCTGATAGACTGCAGTCTTTTGCTCTGTTTTTAAACTAAGAACTATTTTGATCAGTTGGTTAATAAGTCTACTGAATCAAAGAAATGTCTTGAGGTACAAGTCAATAGTAGAATACAACCCTCCCAAAGTCTTCTGCAAATAATAATATAACTACTTTTCCTTTGCATGTTTCAGGATCAGTCATTACTGTCTTCAATTAAAGGGTCTCGGTAGTATGAAAAAAGATGAGTGAAATCATGGAGAGCTGTTGCCAATCATACCTGGAGACAGGTGAACTGATTTAACTCAGCATGAGGAGGTTTCATGTGTTACCCTAATATCATCTGTTGAAGCTCCTTGTGGCAAATATGCCTGCATGTATAATCATATTCAGCTTATTAATGACAAAAGGGGTTAATCTGAATAGATTTGCCATATCGGAAACTTCTCCATTACCAATTGGAATATCATCACCAAATTCACTTTTAAACACTTGGCAAGGACCTAAAGCTTGGAAACTGTAGCATCATGAAACAGCCACATGACATTTACCATCAGTTCAGATTGGCTTCAATACCCTATGCCGAGAACAGCAATTTCCCCTAGCTTTTTCTAAAAAGTGCATGGCTTTTGAATCTACACTCATGCATTCAGCTCAAAAGTAATCACTGCAAAGAAGAAAAAAGACTATGTTACATGGCCATCTGTTTTCTGTCCTATAACACAGTAGCAGTTCCAAGGTCCTGTCTTAGAAAGATGCTAATTCCAGGTGCTTCAAATAGAGAGATCATGTCCTTTCTCTCCATTCCTCTCCTACGTGTTAGAAATATACTTTGTATGATAAATGAAGGTATATGTGGGGATCCTTTTATCAATCCTCCTCCTCAAGCCTTCAAGAGAACCATTAACACAGTTTTAAACAAGGTTATTTGTTAGATCTCATACACTTGTCTCTATGCCATACAGACTTAGATGTGGTCTCTGTTTGTACCGCATGCGTTTTTCACCTGAGTAATTCAAAGCTGATTGATCCAATGGAGCCACAGTTACTGGGGCTTTTGATACTGGGACAAAAGGGACATGATCATGTGGCTGTATCTGTTCAGTCCCACTGGACTCTGATACTCTTGTCTTGCTGCCAATATCGGAAGTTGACCTGTACAATACATATTGGAAACATTAGTCATGTCAATGTCAAATATACCTTGGTCAATGTCTAGAACCCATTTATTCTGGAGCCACACATTTAAGTACTTTGGTGTAAATTATCAAAAAGCAGAACCACTTCATCCAGAACAGCAGGATTTCTTTAAAAGTTTGTGAAAGAAGATAGAGAAAATATTATCATTTTGACATTTCTCACTAATAGCTAAGAGTATCAGCTTTGCTGACCACTGCTTCAAACTAAGTTCGCTTTAGGTAATAATTTATATATATATTATCCTGTCTTGCATTTTTATATGGTAAACACCAGAAAACACCTATATTGATGTAAACAATTCTAATTATAACATTTAAAAACATGAATGTTAATAATGACATACCTTTTGTTAGATATTTGCTAGATGTATGCTAAGCTTACTCTTATTTTCGTTCTATCTGACAATGAATGATGAGGCTGGCTGCCAGTGCTCATTGATAATTTTGCACAACTATGATGACATCACTGACAGCCAATGAGGACAGCTCAGCTGCATCTGTATTCTTATACCAATGCACTGTGAAAATACATCATTCGTACTATGTGGTGGCTTTGCAATATATTCCAAACTGGGGTGTTTTTTGTTTTTTTTAAAGCAGTTTGTCAGACCAAGTAATTTGTAAGACTGAACCACACAACAGCAATCAGCTACTCATGCATGAGGTGCATTATTAAGTTAATTTGATCTGAGAATATAAAATTTAAAAGGCATTATCCACAATCAAAATGAACAGAGAATTCTGCACTAAATATTTAAAGTATGTTAACAGTATGTTAAAACCTGGCTACATTTATTATAATTACCCAATTTACATAAGTAATATTATAGTAAAAATGTTCTAAATTTTTCTTGATTGCCACCCCCCTCAAAAATATTAAATTATCCACTGATCTTGTGCTGCCTGTGTTTATTTCAGAAAAAAACAGGATGTTCTATTAATTATTCAATTCTTTTATAGCACAGTCATCCTGAGATTATACCTTTGTAATCAAGGATTTAAATCGTGGTTCAGACAATACTAGAAAATAGATTTTGCATATTTTTACATATCTAAAAAGTTTGTATCCAAACATAGATATATAGTTTTAAAATATTTAATCATAACATTATATGTGAAATTATACCATGTGATTGAATTTCAAAAGTATATGTTCAATATAAGGAGCTAGCTTCACAGTACTGTAGTTGAGCTTTAGCATTAATTACTGAGAAAATTAGACATTTCTGTAGTACCTCCTAAGAGAAGTTATAGCAACAGGTCCTGTTCTGGGAGGCACAGGAGGAGGTGGAGAACCCATCACCATTTCAGGGAGTGGAGAAAACCTGTATGCCTGAGAAGAAATCAGAGACATTTTCTCAAAAAAAAAATCCATTAAAATAACACTAGATTGTCTTTCTCTGCATTATAGAAGAAATGCATTTGATTGAATCCCACAATAGATTCTATTCAAAAGTAGTGGTATCAAAAGCCTAATAATGTATGTACACTGAGAGCACATACACCAAAGACAAATTCCTTGTGTGTCCAATCACACTTGGCCAATAAATAATTCTATTCTATTCTATTCT
>JANHFT010003350.1:81934-94237 GCA_032467955.1 Pseudoxenodon macrops | reverse complement strand
ACATTTTGCTGATAATACAATTCCCAAATATTTAATTTTCTTTACAATTTGGATTCCCATTTTCTCCTCTAATTCTTTTAGTTATTATTTTGGTTCTCCCTTTATTAATTTTAAGGCCTACTACTTTACCAAACTGACTTATCTCATTTAATAATGTTAGTCCTATCTCTTGAGGTTCCTCTATAATGAATGCAAGTCCGCAAATGCCTGCACTTTGTATTCTTGTTTTCTAATTTTTAAGACTTTAATCTCCGAGTTCTGTCTTAATGTTTCTATTGAAAAGGTAAATAATAATGGAGATAGAAGGCATCTTTGTCTTACTCCTTTGGATATGTTACATCCATCCATAATTTCTCCATTTAAAATTATTTTTGCTACTTGATTTGAATATATTGCTCTAATGGTTCTAATAGAATTTTCGCCGAAATTCATCATTGTTAATTGATTTATTAAGAAATCCCAATTTAAATTGTCAAAGGCTTTTTGTGCGTCGAGGAACATGAGCGCTACTGGTTTTCCCAGATGTACTTCATAGTATTCTAGCATGTCCAATATTGTTCTAATATTATTCTTTATATGTCTGTTTGGGAGGAAGCCATTCTGATCCTAATGTATGGTTCTGTTGAGAATATTTTTTAACCTTTCTGACAATATTGTCATAAATATTTTGTAATCAGAATTTAACAGCGAGATTGGCCTATAATTTTGAATCTTTTGTTTCTCTATACTATCTTTTGGAATTAGGGTTATCAAAACCTCCGTCCATGATTTTGGAATTTCCCCTTTCTCTAGTACCTCATTATATGTTGTCAACAGTAAGTCTTCAAATGGTTTATATAATTCTTTGTAAAATTCTGCTGGGATTCCATCTGGACCTGGTGTTTTATTATTTTTTTGTTTTAGAATTGCCTTTTCTAATTCAGCCATCATTATTGTTTCATCTAATGTTTCTTTTGCCATTTCTAATATTGGTGTAAGATTTTTGTATTGTAGGTAGTTTTCAATATCCTCCTCTTTTATGTCTTCTTTACTACATAATTTTTGAAATCATCTTATTGCTATTTTTTCCCCTCCTCAATCTGGCATTGTACGTTCCCGTTTTCATCTTCTAATTGTTGTTTAAGTTTATTTTCTTTTTCTTTCTTTAATTTATAAGCCAGCCATCTTCCTGGCTTATTGGCATTTTCAAAGTAATTTTGTTTTGCTGCTTTGATTTTTTGGGCCACTCCCTTTTGTGCAATTAAATTTATCTCATGTTTAAGTAATTCTTTTTCTTCTCTAATCTTATGGTTTTGGGGTTCTGCCTGCACCTTATCTTCCAATTTTCCTATTTTATCCTGCTATTCCTCTTTTTTTTTATTCAGCTAGCGCCACAAAGAGTTTTCCTAATATAGGTGCTTCCAGAAGTTTACTTTCATCTTTTTTCATATGTACTTCCTGCAAACATATGATGTCTAAGTTTTGTTTTTTGGAGTCTAGCCAGTAGTTGTTTTCTTTTAATTGGAGAATTTAGTCCGTTTATGTTGACTTGAGAAATTTTTTATTTCTTCCTACATTCTACTGCCTGTTTGTTGTGCTTGTTACTCTAGTATTCCTTGTTTCTCTTTGGTTTTTGACTCTCTCACCTTCTCTTTCTTGTAGTTCTTTTCTCTCTGTTTGTTGTTCCTCCTGATTTTTGAACTCTAGGTCTTCACTGCTTTCTCGCTCCTTTTTTAAATATTGTTCATAGAATTGGTTGACTTCCTCAACTGTATCTATCTGTATTTTTTTCCCTGCCATGTTACCAACAATCCTTCAGGTATCAGCCAACGAAAGATTATATTATTTCTTATCAGTTGTGTTCTGAGGTCTTGGTATTCTCTTCTTTTCTCTCTTATTCTTTTTGGTATTTGTTTAAGTATAATTATTTATTTCCCTTTAAAGGTTAACTGTTTCTCTCTTGTGTTCCTGTAGATTTCATCTCTAGTGGCTTGCTTTGTCAATCTAATGCGTGGCAGTCTGTGTCTTCTTGCATAATTTGTTTGCACCCTATAAATTTCATCAATATTATTTCTTAGTTCATTTCTGTCCATTTGGAGTGCGTTTACCAAAATATCTATCATCACTTGAGATAAATCATCTTCTCTTGATTTCTGTATGTTCTGGAATCTTGGGTAATATGTCGATCTTTCTAATTCTAAATGGGATATTGCTTCCTCTAGCTCTCTGTTTACCATTTTCAATCTCTCTTCCATTTCCTCTATATTTTTTTCTGTTTGTTCTGTTTTCTCTTCTATTGCTTTTATTTTCTGCTCGTTTTTGGCAATTGATTCTTGTATAATCACCATTCTGTTATCAATTTTCTTTATGTCTTCTCTTACTTCTCCTAAGTCTCCCCTCATTTCCTCATGATTGTTCGAGATTGATTCTTGCGTTTTAACCATAAATTCTATTTCTTTTCTTAAGATATAATATATGTTGAATCCTTACATTAAAAGGTTGCTAAGCTAATTTATCAAAATATTCATAAATTCACGGTCTTATTAGTTGCATTTATAAAATCACTTCTGGAAGTAAAACACTGTATCAACTAGCTCTGTTTGGATTGTTCCAATTGCTTGTTCTTATCATTTACTGTTCTAATATGAACTTTTTTTTCTATGTATATTTGCAAAAACACTCGTTTCAAAGGCAGGGAGTATCATATATTTGGCACACTGAATATGTACAGATGGAATATGTCATGACAGTCCAAAACTGAGCACAAGCTACTAACAGAAGCTACTGATTTAGACTGAAAACAACTGAATGAGCTACTTAACCGTACCTATAAAAAGTGAATTCATCTGGTTTAACTAGAGGTGCCTAGGACCTGAACAAGATCTTCCTGAATTGATGTCTTCTTTCAACTCTGATTCCTTTTCTCAATATTTGGTTCTATCTATCTATAATTCAGAACTGAAACTATATTTCAACTCAGTTATTCTGCAATAGGCAGCAATATTTTATTTCCATACTTGCTTAATTTGCTGAGGTTATATTAGGTCTCTCAAATTATCCTTTAGACTTTTATCAAGGACCAGGGAGCATTTTTATCTACTTGTCGAATAATAAAGTTAATAAAGATAACTTTTGAGAGAGTCAAAATACTGTCTTTAACCAAATACATAAAGCCAAAATTATTCCTATCTTTCTTTCCTGCCCCAAACTGCAAGAAAACGTGGGACAAGCAAACAAAAATTCATCCATGTAGCTTAGTTTACATTTTTAACTTTTCTGTGAGTTCTTGTAAGGCCTTTTCTCTAAAAGGAGGATTGATTTCTAACCTTCATTATTTATGCTCACTAGGTATCTAAGTTAGTTCACATCATTTAATGAATGTGTGAATAAATCAATTCCATCAGTGAAATAGGAATGAAAGCAGCCACCATGAAGGAAACTTGGTAGCAGCTGGGAGAGGCAGAACTTGAAGGGAAAAGGAAAAATTGCTGCAAGTAATTTCCTTCTACTTGCTGAGGAATATTAGTTGCAATACCCCTGAAGCAAGATGATTGATAACTTCCTAATAAAATGTTTATAGTCACTGGATTAAATTCAGGCTTAGCATTCTCACAGCAGATTTATACTGAGTTTTTTTCACTGTTTTAATCTTTTTTGTGTTTTATCAACAATCACGAAGCCTGGAAAGACTGAACAAACATATGTCTGAATGGATTTGCAATTGCCTTTCTCTTTCCCTTGTTCAGAGATCGTGCACTGTATCGTTTAGCAAAATATTTGTTTTTGCAATAGGGCTGAATTGAGCCAAACGGAAGTGGGCATCTCTTTGAAAGCATGCCTATAAGGCCAGTTAAAAAGTCACTGTACACTTGGGTTTTTCAAAAACCTTTGACAAAGTTCTTCTTGAAAAAATACTGAACAAATCCAGCTGCCATTGGGTATATCGACAACGGTTCTTATAGATTAGCAACTTGTAACAAACAAAACAGAAAATAGGGAAAAAGTAGCCAATTTTAATACTGGCAAGATGTGCAAAGAGGCCCCATAAAGATTTCCATACGGACTGGTATGTTTTTTAACTTGTACATAAATATCTAGCGTTGGGGTTTAGCAATGAAGTGGCCACGTTACCTAATGATAAATTAGTCATAGTAATAAAATTGAAATAGTGAACTCCCAAAAGATCTCTGTAAAATTAGTAAATAATTTCACTAATTTTAATGTAATAATAATGTCATTATTAAAAAAAACTATGGTAATAAAATATTTGAAGCACTGTGTACATGTCTAGTCAATGCACCTTAAAAATATAAGGGAGAAAATATGCTCCCAAAAAGAAACCAAAATGTTTATTGGTCAGGGCAGTTCCCCTAAAACAGTTGTCCCCAAACTTTTCGGCTCGGTGGAGGCAGTGGGGAGAGGGAATGGTTTCGTGCACATGCGTGCACCACTTTCACAAATGTGGCTTCATGTGCACACTCGTGCACACCATTTCCGCAGCCCAGTTCTGAACAGGCTACAGTCTGGGGGAGGGGAGATGAGGTTGGGAACTCTGCCTTAAAAGGATAGAGTACAGCTATTTAAGTTCTAAAAACTTAATGGGATTTTTAAAAAATTGATAATATTGTGCATCTCCTAGGTAATGTGGATAGAATGATTCAGGATAATATATACCACATAAACTGAAAATTGCTATCAGCAGTTGTGGCAATGGAAACCAATTTGAATGATATCAAATGAAGGTTCCCAGTGGTGACTATTAAATAATAATTTATTAAATAGTAATTACTATTTGCTACCTCCTAAATCACAGACAGTATGAGTAAAATATTGGTTACCAGGAAGTAACAAATGAAGAGTCTATCATCCTCCCGTTCAAGCTAATAAACTCCTAAAATGCAGTTGGATGCTCTGACCCTGCAGAGCTCTTCTTATATATTAGCTATAAATAACTTACTCTCGTGATTTCAATATCTTTCCTCTAAGTACGGTAAGTTTATAAGTGGATGCAATCTAATGCAAATATTTTCTTGTTTAAATAAGAATATTCTTGTGAATGAAGTTCAATAACAATTATCTACACTGTAAAGATTGATCAGAATTGTGGTGAGCTTGAGCAAATGAAACATTACTACAATTTTATTTCAAATGCTATTTTTGAAGCTTAAAAAGAAAAACAAAACAAAAAATAAGCACACAGAAAACAACATATCCTTATAATATAAAACAAATAAGATTGCATTCTGGAATGATTCAAGAAAGGATTTTTAAAGCATAGTCTTTTAGAGCATTAAAATATTGTGAATGGAAAGTAACATGCAGGAATTTGTTTTTCAGAAATTTTTTAAAGACTTAAACTTTATGAGAATTAATACTAGAGATCACTTGCTGTGAATGTATACATATCTGGTAATACAAAAATATTGTTGACACTTTTCTGGTAATTATAAATGTATAAATATATCAATTATACACAGACATTTATGTGTAGGCACAATACCTCTAGACTGTTCACATTTCATACCATCACTTTCAACCAATATATTGAGAAAATATTCTATTAAATTATATAACTTTTCAATATCAAGCAGTTTGATGACAATCCTAAAAATTTAAGATTATATTACTTCAACTGTATATTGCTTCTCACATATACATTTAATGCAGAAGTTCTTTCTGCCCATTTTAAGAGAAGTTGTGAAATTTCAGATTATGTCATTTTCATCAGCAAAAGACAGTGTTTTTTATAATTTATTTTTAGTGTTTAAGATAAAAGAAGTAATGCTTTATACAACATGAACAATATCCCATAGCATAGGAAAAATTAATATCCAGTTGTCATTAAACATAGCTGGTAACTTAAATTAAATATCCTACTTCTCTTCTTAGGACCACACAGAAAGACAGAACAAAATGGACAATGTTTAAGAAAAAACAATAGAATGCTACAACTTGGTGCCACAATTTTTATACTCAAATCAACAAAATTGAGGGAAGTTAACAAATTTGGCCCAATTAAAGCAACATCAAAATAGAAATAGAAAATCATATGTTATAAATCAAATTTAGATTCAGACCACACTGCCCTATTTTTTCCTAATACACCAGGAAACGCAGCAATGATCAAAGCTGAAATAAAGATTGAGGTCATACTAAAGGAATGGTCTACAGAACTCAAATTAGGGTTATAAATAAACAAAAAAAATAAAAAAAGAGAGAAGTGCATTGTAGATAGGTGTATGGCATTCATTCTAATTAACTGCAATATTATATTCAGTATTATATTTTCTAGGGTAATCTATATCCAGAGGAGAAATGGAAGGTAATTTAGTACATCATTCACCAGGGCACATTTCTCACCATTTCTTTTTCTTCCTTCCTCTTTTGTCACTTTCTGCTGTGCTGTAACTTTCTGTGGAGAGCCTCGGCCTGAATTGGGCTTTCCTGATTCGTTGCTGATGACAGAACCATTTTCACTCAGCGACCGGCTGCAAGTAACCATAGCAACAAGAAAGAAGACTAAGTTTTTCCTGCATATTCGTCATTTCAAGGTTATTGCATTTGCTTGGCCTGTATCACCGCCTATTCCAAGCCTGATTTTTATAGACAAATAAATATTTATAGTATGTTGCAATGAAGAAACATAAAAACAGCAGGAAGGCATCCATAGTATTTCCAGGGGAGGAGGTTGTTATAACAACCAGAAGTCAGAACAATCTCTATGTGTGGCTATTGTTTTCTTTATAAGCTCACAATAATAAAGATAAAATCTTGCAACAAAAAAAGATAAAGCTTTTTCCCCCCCTCAAATAGAGGCCATTAAATAAATAATTCTCAATACATGTATCTTTATTCTAATATTGGTTTATCATATTGCTACAGACTCATTCTATGTTTTTTTATAAAATCAGAAGAGAAATAAAGAGTATTTTCTAGTAGGGAATTCATCTTTAGCCATATTTCAAAAATAGCACTAGGATAAAGGGCACTATAATAATCTAAAATGTTTAATAGTCTCTGGAAAGACGGAGAAAGCTTTTTTTTAACCACTGCAAGATTTCCTTTTGTGACTGTATAACTAAGATATTCAGATGTGGATTCATATTCCTGTTCACAGCCTGTGTAAATATTATGCACACATTTTAAAACAGTAAAGCAAACAGCAGAGCAAGCAAATCTGCAAGAAAATGGGAACGATCTGCTTACATTTTAAAAATAGTCATAAACCAACCATCACACTCCCTCTATGCTTTATTAAAACAAGCCATGATTATTAACTCTCTTTTGAATAGAATTTATTTCACTCATTCTTACTTGGAACAGTTCATCCAATGTCCAGGTCTAAGCATAACAGCAAAGAATGAATAGGTGTAAGCGTAACAGCAAAATAGTTAGCTGGAGATGAACTCAAAATATGTAATCTCTTCTATGTCACTATGCACAAGACAGGTGAACAAATCTAAGGTAAGCATAGAATGGTATATATTTATCTCAAGCTGAGATGCTTCAAAGAAATATCAAGTGACAATTCACAACCATTTATTTAAGTTTTATGAGGTATTACTCTGACTATTCCTTGCCCTTGTTTTTATGAGGTTGTAACTGGGGGGGGGGGGACAGAAAACATTTTGTTTGATGTATTCTATGGTCTGATTTTCCCAGCGAAGAAAACTATGGAAACCAAGCTCTCTCATAACCTTAAAATATATACCCTGTTCCTAATATATTCCAAGGTATACTGTTACATCTGTATACATGCATGAGAGTAGTCCTTTGTTAACTGTGTCCACATGTAAACAGTCTTAAGGTATTCTTTCTAGTTTCCTGCTTCCAAAAATGCATAGTTTAGATACCTGAATTTTGCTGTGTTATTAATGACGTTTAGGTTCAGACTCTATGGTAAACCTACAGCATGATCTATATATAATTTGAACAAAGAATGTGCAAATAGGTTCTGTGAGAAATATACTTCATTCATTCAAGGTAAACCGGTTAAGTCAGGAATTTTAATTTGGTGCTTGTATAAATGTATTGGATTGGTTCTTCCAAATAGACTATTCTTACTTTCTTATACATGGTATACAGATTGTTTTAAGCTGAAAAATACTTTGAAAATGATTAAAACAGTCATTTCTGAATTAGAGGCAACTGTTTTGGATGCAAAACAGAGCATGCGGATTTTGAAATTGTTTGAATTCCAATTGTTCATCCCCAAGACAGAATTACATTTCTGTCACAATACATAATGCTATCAGATTCTAGATTTTAATTTCAGAACAACTGCACAATAGGGTCATGATACACGTGTTAACATTTTGAGGTCTGTTATTCACGATTTTTCATGCTACAGCATCAATCATGCTGGGAGATGTACTTCAGCAATATCTGAGATCTATTCCTGGCATACTGAGAGACTTGTGTGTGTGTGTGGGGGAAAACAGTTCTTAAAGGGCACCGTCCCATTTGGGTTTTAAAAACAAACCTAGTTCATATATAAAACTGTGCCAGGATATTAGCCATGGAATTATATACTCCATTCCAAAGAGCAATTTAGTAGTTATAACATGAACTAATTAAAGTTTATGAATAATACATAAAGGTAGTAATTTCTGGAAATAACAGAAACTGAGTAGCAACTGTTTACTTGTCTTTGTTCAGAAGGTTTTGGATCTCGTGCACCCATGTGAAATGAGAAAAGGATTTTTGTATTGTGGAAGAAAATGGGCATCTAGGGGCACCCCCCAAACTATGAACCAGTTTCTTTAAAGCACTATAATTCCATTCAGAACAGGTTGATTAGGTCTCACACATGCAGATATTGGAAGAATGCATTATTTTTCTTGATATCTTTTTTTTTTTAATCTAAGCATTTAAAACTATATTGTACCACAGAAGTTTGAGCAGATTTTTTGTGTGTGTGAAAACAATTACAAAAATCTGTCAACCATCTAAGCCCTAGTCTTTCTGCTGATATTACTCACCTCTTTCTTGTGTCATTGGACTTGGCAGTTTTTGCTGTGTTCCCATCCTGAACTATTTCCCTTTCCTGGGATGCAGGAGCATCTCTCACAGGAACAGGCAAAACTACGGTCTCTTGGGTGACAGGCAAAACATCATCTTCAGTCCCTTGTTGGCCTAAATGTTGCTTTGCGTAGTCAAAACCTTGAACTGGCTGGAAAAAAAAGTGGGGGACTCAATGATATACTGTACATTGTATGTATCTAAAACTGATGAAAATATGTACTTAAATGAAAGATTGCTTTTGAAATGAATTGGTATTCATTTTTAATTATTTTAAGGCTGAACTTAAAACTATCTTTTTTTCCACAAAATAGAACTTCGACTGTTTAAACAAAGTAAGATTACTCCAATTTCATGCATCCATTTTTGGCTGGTGTGACTGATGTGATTCAACTTCTTAGCATCCATAATAACCTCATATGAGCTGCAGTGAAATGGCAACAAAGGCAAGAGATTCCAAGAACAGTGGTGGTAAAAAGAAAAGAAAAGAAAGCAATGGCAACAACAAGTGAGCATCTGAAAAGCATCACAGGATGATATTCGATCTGGCATAATTTTACTTTTAAACAGACTACTGACTTACTGGACTGAAATCAATAAAAAGATTCAGCCAACTAGAAAAGAGAAAAATCACTTTTGACCTTGCAAAAATTACTTGTTTTGAAATATTAATCTTGTAAACTACAAAATAGAAGGCAGTATTTCACACTTTTTAACTACATCTTGGAACATATCCATTTTTAAACTCTACCAGTGGGACACAATTGTCTGTTATTCACAATACCATCTGCTACATGTAAATATTAACTATTCTTATGACAATAAATTACATAACAGATGCATTAAACATTACACAAGTACACAGATTCTAAAATAATAGTTTAAACGGAACCTTTACAATTTATAACACATGGTTTAAAACAAATGGAAACACAATTATTTCAATTTTTTCAGATCAAATATTCATCTGTAACTATCACACATGTCTTAAATTTGAGCAAAAGGAAGATGATTTAGGTACTTAGCTTAAGTTTTATGGCTTTCCCTTTGGTATCATAGAGAGGTGCTCTAGGGCAGCAGGACAGTTTCACAAAATGGATGTAAAGTAGATCCAAGGGGTAAAACTATAACATCCACTTTCCAAATATATGGTCATATATGTGGGATTGGACTGGAAAAAAATTAGGATCCCTTAACTACCAGTGCCAGAACTATAAAGATATATAATTTTAGTGAGAAACCTCTACCCTTTTCATTACTAATTAATATGGTTGGATCAGGATAAGTAGCTGTGTATGTAGAAGTAAAATAGGGTAATCCTGGAACTAGTTCTGAAAAGAAAGCAGAAAGCTGATTTTGATGTAGGTCTACAATCCACTAACACTCCAATTGTGGAACAAAAATCAACTGAAATAATACTATGAATCTGTACAGTCAGTTTGTGTATAATATGTGTCTGTATATAAACTTTAGAATATAAAAACAATTTATTTCTATAGAAACTGAATTGTATTAGCACCTTTGAAACTTGTTACTATTCATACGTCGGTAAGATTACTTAACCACAATAGAAAATCCCTATTTCTAAGTGACACAAAATAAGCCAGGAAAAAAAAAACCAGGAAAACATCCATTACTATTTTACCGAACAAAATCCTAGGAAGAATAGAAATATGATTAGCATCATTTCTTCTTCAATCTTAACAATTAGCAATAGTAATAGTACTTAGACTTATATACTGCTTCTCAGTGCTTTACATCCCCTCTCTAAGCAATATACAGAGTCAGCATATTGCCCCCAACAATCTTGGTCCTCATTTTACCAACCTTGGCAGGATGGAAGGCAGATTCAACATTGAGCTGGTCAGGATTGAATTGCTGATAGTCAGCAGAATTAGCCTACAATATTGGATTGTAACCACTGCGCCAGTACAGTTCTTCTGCTTAATGAATGCTTATAGGGCCAATAAGGTTTGAATCTGATGGTTCTATGGTAAATGAAACCAGCAATGGTTTCAAATTATTTTTTATCACAAGCACAACTTCTCCTTTGAACCCAAACATTCTTTTAAAAAATGCTAGACATTTCAATGTTCAAAAAGTTGGTTCATAAAAACTTTACTTTTCCTCCAACCTGAAATTATTCATTACTTTGTTAAAATAAACAGTTGGAAGCACCTATATACAAATCACCCATGCACCTATCATCTGTACCCAAATTACATATATACCTTTCAATTCTTTATTTTTTTTAAAGAAAAATATAACAGATTGAATAAGTACAGGCAAAGTTTCTTATCCTTTCTCAATTCTTAACAGACGTAACATGTTTTCTTTTTTTTTAATATAAACAAGATTGTCAAGTCAATAATCAATTAATTATCAAAATGTTTTCATACATGATTTTTCCTTCTACCCTGCCACAATCAAACAACTCTTGGCAGCTTAGAAGTTATATAAACAAAAATTAAAACATCCATGATGGGTTAAAACCAATCAAAACAAAAAGACCAAATAGGATGATAACCCTATCAATCTCACATAAATTCAAAGTAAGTCCTCCAAAATAACCTTTTTAAATAACCTCCAAAAACTGACAAGGAGAATGCCAGCCCGATCTCCATCAGGTGCCTGGTATAGAGCTTATCACTTCAGTAAAAAAGTAGCACTAACTAATCTTAGTCATGTAAACCACTCAGAAATGTGAGATAAAAGGATGTTTCTCCCTAGCTGTTCCAATTGGTTGGGCTGATGATGGTTGGCATATGGACCTAAAAGTATCCAGATAAAAGTCATAAATGAATATGTAGGTCAATATCAGCATCTTAAATTTTACCTGGAAACTAACTGGTAGCCTATGCATAGCCTTCAAAAACAATGTTATTACATTCCCAGCCATAAACATCAATAAACATCTAGGCATTGTGGACCTGTTGCAGATTCTGGACTGGTTGCAAATTACAAGAATATCTTTTAAGGGCAGTTTAATGTAAAATTCATTGCAATAGGTAAAATAGTTTATAGGAGAATAATAGGAGAATAATTTGATCCCCTCTTCTTTGTAGCAGCCCCTCAAATACTGGAATACTGCTATCATGTCACCCCTAATTCTTCTTTTCTTTAGACTAGCCCGGGGTTCGGCAACCTGTGGCTCTCCCTTGTGTAGGTGTGCACGCGCATGATAGAGAGTTGAGAGAAAGGGGAGAATTCTCTTTTTTCTCTCTCATCTGTCCCTTGTGTGCGTGCGCGTGTGTGAAAGATAGAGAGATGAGAGAGAGAAAAGAGAATTCTCCCCTTTTCTCT
>JANHFT010003350.1:42777-78379 GCA_032467955.1 Pseudoxenodon macrops | reverse complement strand
TGTGTATGAATGTACGTGTGTGTGTGTGTATGTATATATATATATATCCTGAAATACTTTCACATGTCTCATTTTCTAACGAAGAGATGAAGAAAAAAACAGTGCCGTGGTTCCAATTTTAACCTACCAAAAATTTTTAATAAAAATGAACAGAAAAACCTTAATTTCTCATAATCTCCACTTCTTTGGAGGGAGTAGCAATGAAAAAAGCCTGCAAAGATCGCTTCACTCGCTGCGCCTTGTTAGGCCAGAAAAAAAGCTTCAAGAAAGCTTTTTTCTGAACCAGAACAATATGAAATTTCTGGTTGATAGCCCCCCAAAATACTGCAAAAAAGGAAAAACTTAAGAATTGTCTTTAGTCCTTGTCTATACCTGAACAGTAAAGTTGCCAATAGTAGTGGCTCGTTTAAATCGTCTTTCTTGTTGATGAGACATCATGAACAGTGGTGCTAAACGTTGCTCCATGAGTCTTGCAAAACTTTGGTTATTCACCCCCAGCAATGTAATGTCAACTCCCAGTAAAACTACAAAAAGAAAAAGAAAAGACATATTGCAGCAGTGAGTTAAAATATATAAACATATATGCTTAAATAAATGTTTTTCTTAAATGTTGTGTGTTTTTTTATGTACAATATTCAATCCAACATAGGGCCTGTACTCGTGTACAAGTACTGCATGACCTTTAATTGGCCTTTAAAATATATCTTAATCCTGCAACATATTTGTAAAAAGCTTTTATTGAAACGTGGAAGCACATTCCATAAATCCTATTGTAGCCATTAGCTTATACCATTTTATAGCTGTTCTTATTATTTAGAAGATTATATACTTTTTCATTTATGCTATAAAAGGTTAAATAGTTTTTTATTAGCATCATTTTACTTTGATTATTGTTATGTATAAGATTTAAATATTGATTTCCATGTGGAGACCACCCTTGTAAATTATGAATAGATGACAATTACAATAAAAGAAATGAATTGCCATGTTAAAAATGATCATAAAAATATGGACAAAATGTTCTCATGGGTAATCACAATTGTTAAAGGTCACTGAAATAACAAACAGTACCGGACACATGTACATTTCCTATGCTATATTGAATTTAAATTAAAAAACTACACAACACTTGAAAGTGCCAAAAGACCGGGGGGGGGGATCTCTAAAAGACCATCGAAGCAGAGTTATAGCTTATTTATTGAGAAATGGAGAACAGGGATTTCATTAGATTTACACTGGGAATCACAGAAACACAAGAAATATTTGTCCCTCCAAGAAATGACTGGTTTCTACTTGTGTTGCAGCCCAAACAAATTGGAAGCAATCAGCTACATAACAAAGTATTTGTTTCAATTCAGGAGATAAATGTTCTCTGTGGAAGTAATTTAAACCAAAGCACAGCTGTACAAAACCTGCAGTTTTAAAAAGTTCCACATTTCTCTACAAAACTGCAACCATGAATAAATTGTACCGAAGCGCAATTGTATTGCAGAAAAAATTATTCTTCCATATTCTTACTTTCTTAAGCAGATAAAATATGCAACTTGCATAGTTAACCATGCATACTCAGAATGTTCATGTTTTCTTAACTACTGTGTTCTAGGATTTAGCAAAAACAAAAATAAACAAATCCCACTTGTATTTTTCCAAGAATGTGTCTTTTATTCCATTAGACAAATTGGATTTTCTCAGAAAATTAATCTCACTGGTAGAGTTGTTTGGTATGTAGGGGGCAGATTGTTGAAAAAGGAGAGCTAGCAAGGGAAAATCAACCCTTCTCATATACATACTGAGAGGAACAGTGTAAATATGTTGCTATGAGACAGCCAGATGTATATATGGCCAATATGTATTTATAAATCAACACTTTGTATACCTCGTTATTTTTGTTAAGGTTCTGAAACTTGTAAACCTTGGGCATATTATTTTTGGATATGAAATTCATTGTTGTTTTTTCAAAGAACTAACTGAATAAAGCAATAATTTGCAGAAGTCTCAGACTATTTAATACTTTACAAAGTCCCTAAACATGGCAGTTATCACACTCATTTTCACAGTCCTCATAATGTTAAGGTTCTCTCATGTGAAAAAAAAAATTAAAGGTAAGAAAATTAGGAAAATGCTGTCTTAAAAAAATAACACTTTACCTGTAATCACCCAGTAATCTCTAGTTGCTTCTGAAGTATCGAGATTTGGATATTCCAGTGCTTTAAAATAAAACAGGAAAAAAAGCAATCAAGTACTCAATTAGCTTCACATTTTCCAAACTGTCTTTTTTTCTTATGCTGTGCCAAAAGTTTATTCTGCAAAATGTCAATTTTGTTTTCTTACCAGGAATCCCTGCATGGAAGTCTTTCTTATTTCTAAATGTCTCAATAAACTCCAGAATCAGATCATCAAGTTCACATACAAAGGGAAAATCACACAGATCATCTATCCTTTCCAAATAAATTTTATAAGGTTACATTATAAATTGTGCACTGGAGAAAATATATGAGTTGGTGTCCTTTGGAATTCAAGCCCCGCATGTAATTTATTGCTACTCCTATCTGGCATATAAACCAAAGTCATAATTCCCTTCAGAATTTGCTAATCAGGTTTTGGGTAACTGTAAAAATAAATCCATTTCAAAACCAGTTCAAAGGGTTACAAAAAAGGTTAGCTATCCTATTCATCCAAGTGATGAGCAAAGACAACAGAAGTCAGGGAAAATCATGTCCAGAGGCCAATCAGGAAAATAGTTTCCTTCTCTCAGCTTGGCTTTCTTTTTAAATGAGTCTTTTGGAGTTGGGAGTTTTCCCCTTCAGAAGCAACTGAAAGCAAGGAAGGGGGAAAGTATTTCCCCAAAACAGAATCAACAGAACTACATCTATAAATTTAGGCACAAGTTAGGATTAATAAAATTTGCTTATTACATTCATTGAGTTCTTGTCTCTATGAAGTTGTGAGAGTTCCTGGAGCTGGGGGAGCAATCAGTTCTTGAATTAATAGTGATTAAAATCAACCTCTCCAGACAGTGATTATTAATTTCTTCTTTTTTTTCTTCCCTCCAATTTCTTCTAGGTCACTAATAACACTCACTGAGTTATTCTATACAAAAAAAAAACCTAAATAAATTATTTCTTTCTTCATCGTATGCCTTCTTGCCAGGTCAAACTATTCAAGGAACAGGACTGCCACAAGAATCTTCTCTGGAAAATGAGTGAACAAGAGGGTCCTCTGGAGAAAAATGGCTGAGGATTTTTGAAAACAAGATATGAGGATCCCCTTCTAGACTGCAATAAGGGGTCCCAAGCAGAGGTGGGTTCCTACTGGTTCTATCCAATTTTTTGCTTCTGCGCATGCACAAAAGCTAGTTTTTGACTGCCATGCGTGCGCTCACGCGTGCGTTGCACCCATTCTCGAGGCGTAACCCTGAGCGAACCGGCAGTAAGAAGATGCAGAACCCACCCCGGTCCCAAGCTAATACTTCATGTATCTATATGAACCCCATTATAGTTGTTTTAATATCCCAGATTGACAGCTACAAATTATGTATACATGTTCAAGGTTATTTTACTCAAACTCCAGAATATTTAATTTTTTCATAATAGTTATTTATTTCTCCCATATTGTATTTCACATTTTTTACATATAATTAAAGGTGGCAAACCTGATATCCCTGCCTATTTTCCACACATAATTTGTAAATACCTCTCGAAAAGACAAAAGTCATTATAAAATTAGTGAAAAGAATGCTCATATAGACCAGAATTTACTCTCCCCTCCAGGCAAGTCTTCTAGAGAAGGTCTATTAAAAGTCCCCCTCCTCACATGGTTCATGAGGTACAGCTACTCTTTGTTTAGTGGCTACCTCATTTAACAACTGTTCGCAAATACAAAGGTAAATGAAAATAAATATTTTCTGACCTTTGCACACCTTTAGGACCAAATTTTGTGTGCATAACTACCAAAACCTTCACTGTGAAATGTTAGCAAATTTAGGGAAGTACTATATTGCACAGAAAAGCAGCTTCAGGAAGAAACAGTCTGTTTAAGCAATCTCTATACCCTGCGAGGGGCAACAAAAGGGGGGGAAAAGAAAGAAACTATGTCAGGCATAGATCATTGTGGGAGACAATACTGAATAGGGCAGCAACAACCAGGGATCTTTACAGCATTTTTCTCCGTCCCTCAGAGATGTGTGTTCACTTAGCAACCATTTTGCTTAATAATATTTTTCTTTTGATTTAAGGAATGGATTGCAGTCGCTAAACAAGGGGACGATATTTAGACTAAGCAACAGGCCTCCTCTGCAGCAGCTCCATTTCCAGAACTCTTTCTATATGAAGTTTCATGTAGCCCCCTGCTTGTCAATATTCTATTAAGAAATTAAAATTGTATTGCTCCTTTGATGAGCTTTCATCCCTGATTGACTGAATGAGAGCATCTACCTTGGGGTATGATTTTTCTGTGGTTGCTCTAAGTCACAAAGAGCCCTTCAAGATTGGAGGCAGGTTATAATACACAAAAAAACATACAATAAGTAACTATTTTCCAAATTGGTACCACCCACATGTTTTGGCCATGCTGGGGGAGATGAAAATTGCAATCTGGATTGGTTAAAGCTGATGTGCGCAGTCAATAGACCCACAACTGTATGTAACAATACATATCCATACAGATAATATATCCAAAATAAATGCTAATTCATTCATTAATACATTAATGCAACATTAAAAGCATTTTAATTTAAAAGACAGGTATACTGATGTGCAAACATTCACATATGCCTTGTAAGAAGAAACATATTTTTTGGGGTAATCAATTATCAAAAGTAAATTTCATTGCAGCCATTTTATTCTATTTATGACTTTTTAAATCATGTATGAAGGAGATTTTACAGCCTAAAGGGAAATGGCAGTATAAAAATGCTCTGTGCCTTTACCAATAAATTAAAATTATGCAGTAGCAAATGAATAAGCTCTTTCTAGATTGATATTTACAGAAGAAAAATCATGAACCTTGTATGCTCTTCAGATTTATGAGACAACGGAGCAAAAAAGCAAAAAAATTAAAAGCAATTATGTGAAAGAACAGGAGGGCTGCAATATAATGAAAAAGAAACATGAAAAGGTATAATTTCTGAAAGAAATTAGTGCCAAGTTATAAAACCCCTCTTGATGTATATAATGTTGAAAGAGTAGGAAAAATTTGTTCCATCAACAAATGAACAGAAATGCATCCAACTCATAGTTTATTTTGTAACAAAGTAAGTCACTTGATTAGAATATGCACATTGTTCTCTTAAATCTATTGTTCAATGTTTATAAAAAATTGGTTGCCGACAAAGTAACTGAGTAGTCATTTCATGACCTCATAACGTATTTTGGAAACCACTCTTGGGAACTGGTACTACTTAATTTTATTAAGCCCCTTCAGCCTTTCTTTTCAGATGCATTTTAAATAGAGGTTTTAAATAGTCAGTTATTAGTAAATATGTTCTTGAGTTGAACTCACATCTTGCTGACCTTTTGATTCTGTCCATGTCATGGCAGCATATGAAAATGAATTGCTCCTTTCCCCAGAATACCTTTTTAACAATCTAGCCTGCAGCTGTACTATTTGTTGTTATTATTTGAGGGACAAATGAAGTCCTACCCTCCTTAGCTTTATGGGATCAGCCAAGACCAGCAAGGAGTTATCGCCTCCTGAAACCTGATTTAATATAAATGATTACCATGTATTAGGGCAATGTGAAGAACATGAATATTTGATCCAGAAAAAATGACTCTTATATTTGGGCCAGCTTGAGATAGATGCCTTGGTAAATTTTCTATGAGTTGATTACAACAGGGGTCCCTTTTTGGTTCCACGGATGGGTGGCAGTACACACAAGCTAATTCCCACACAGGCACAAATGAAGTTTCACATGCTCACCCACTATTTTGGTGACCCGGTTCCAACAGGTTCAGGATCCCTGGATTATAATAACAGTTCCAGAGAGAGGGTTTTGAAACTTTAATTTTACCTTTTTATTATTATTATTGTTGTTGTTATTGTTAGCTATTTGGTTGTTAATATAGTATATGGATGACAGGCTTAATAACTTGCAAATAGATTTAATAATTTAAACTTTTTGGGGGCCTGTTTCACAAGGGGTGAGAAACTAATATTGTTGTAATATATTAATCAGTATTCAACTAGTTTAGTTTAGTTCAATTTGCTTTATTGTCATTACACCTTATACAACGAAATTAAATGCCACCTTCAGTGTACATTATAACTATAAAAATAGTTATAGGGAGAATAATATGTTTATATGTGTTAGGTTTTTTTTCAATGGATTTTAATGTTTTGTTTGTTTTTTCTTTTCTTCTTGTTTTTTTTTTAAATAAACTTTTGAAGTTTTTTGAATTTGTATTTTAACTTTAAAAAAATAAAAATAAAGATAGAACAATAAAATAGGGAGTAATGTAAAGAAGACTTACCTTCAGCAATAATTAATGGTGGGAAAGTAAGATAAAATCCCACCAGTTCTGCTGAAAGCTGATTAAGAAGGTTGCTTGAAACTGTGCCATTTAAGACTGTACTTTCATTTCTCACCACATAAAACAGACTGACAGTCTGAGACACATTTGATGTGTTCAGGATCTGAAAAAATAAAACAATTGCAACAGAGACAGAATGGATAAATTCATTTTGATTTATTGCTCTTTCCATGTATTATTATATTAGTGCAAAGATCAAGGATAATGTTAATCATGCTATTACTGTGAAAGACACATGCGCCCAGGTATTTTCACTCATCCAACAGGCAGTAGAAAATAATATTTCTATTTCACAAACAAAAACTCATCTTGGAAGCACATTCTTTATATCTATAACGATGGGCCATTTGGATGTGCCTATAATGATGGGCCATTTGCTTGTATATATGAAAGAAAATGGTAACATTTCTGTTGTTATGTTTGATTCTGCTCCATTTTTAAATTTTAAGAGCCGAGGATTCAAAACATTCAAATCTCATTTGTTCTTATAGTTTTTCCCACCCATCTAATCTGCAGGGCTATCAACTATACAAATTACAACCAATTTTATACTATGGAAAGTAGAATTGGGGGGAAATGGGAGAGGGAACAAGCAGGAGAAGTAAAAATGGCATGTTCCATGCACGGGGGAGACAATATTTCATTCAGGTTTCTTTCAATAAAACAAATAGGTAGTGGAGGAAGTTCAAATGGGAAATGTGTCTTGTCTTCATGGTATTGCCATTTTCAACAGAGTAATCTTATGCCCACAAAGTTTACCACATGCTTTCAGTGCATATTATGCAAGTCTAATTGCACAGACCTGCAGCAAACATCTGGGGCAGACAAGACTGCCATCCTTTCTTGATGCTCAAAGAAGAAGCAAAAGAGCACACATAACTCCTCCTCATCTCTATTAGTTTAAAAAATGCCCCCAAAAATATGATGTGCATCATGCATGAACTGAAGGAACCAAACAAATTCTTGCTTACAGGCACATTCTAAATGTAAGAAAACTCAAACAGATTTAATACAATGAGATAAAGATCTCATCTATGATAGGAAGATGCTATTACAAGATTCTGTACTGATGAAGGACAAAAATATATAGGTATCAGGTCGAATCACTCCTATCACTCTTGTTCATTGCTGGCTTCTTGTTCTATCTGCTTTGAGGGAATATTATTCTAAGAACCATTACATTATATTAAAAAAGGAACATACTAAAAGATATTAAAAGTTCAAACTGATAATAATATAGATTAGTTTGCTCATATAAAAATTATTCAAATGCCAAATAAATTATTTCTTGTTCTGAATTCAGGATTTTTTTTTTTCATAAAGTGATTACTGTATATTATTCATACTCTTTCTACACAAAGTAAACAGTTCACTTCTGCCAGTCAAGCTTATCAAGCCAAATTTTTGACACGTCTTTCCTTTGGCATGTCCCTGTAGATTTCTAGCCTGACTAGTCAACTAGAAAGGATCCTGTCAAACTTTATTTTGATTTTTACCACTCAGTATATAGAATATGACTACATATCTGGACGTGAGTATATAATTAACTGAATGTAAAATTTGGAAAAATGTTTGAAATGAATATTGAATTCTGCCATTGTTCCATTTAGTAACACATATTGCTGTAAGATTCCTTCATCAATCAGTAGGTGGTTTTAGGTAAAAAAGAATTATGATGGCACATATCTTTTAGTTAGTTATAGCTTTTAAAAGATTCCAATATCCATAAAATAAAAGCAACTGGTTTAGTTTTACAGCATCTGAGAAATGCAGCCAGTATGTTTTACCATTATATTCTTAAGTAATCTTTCAAAAATAACTACAAATAAGGGGTTAAGATCCATTATTCATACAGCTTAACTGGCTTTTAAATGTGGAACTGGACTGTATTCGTTTTAATTGGTGTCCTCTGCTTTGTGAACTGGCCAGTTAACACAATTCAATTGGTTTTGCAGATACTGAACAGGATTTTGGTCCTCATGTTCTCTTTGTAATTTTATAGGAAGACCAGTTTGAGATGAATCCTGTAGTTGCTAATTACTGTGCATGGGAGTCCTACAACAGCTAGCTAACTCATTCATTCTTTCATTCATTCATTCATTCATTCATTCATTCATTCATTCATTCATTCATTCATATAGTCACTTGTAGAACACAACCCTGGGAGGTTAAAAGTAATAAACACGAACAAAAGAAAACCAAGAAAAACCAGGCATCCAATTCATCATCAACACTCATTCATGCAATCTGATTAGCAGATAAATAATTGCCGAGAGGATAAATACATTTCTGCATTTCTGAATCTTTTTTTAACACAAAATCCAGCTCAAAATCTCAAATTCTGTTTGTTAGAGCAGACACACACAGTATTCCTTGAGATCCACCAACAGTATTCCTTTGGCTCCGAAGAAAGTGGCATATTGAATGGAAAAGTGTGAGAGATGTATAGAAATGAAATACAATTTTGTAAGAATAGCCGCCCTTGTATAGGTTTAAATAAACATGGAAGTAAGATTCCATACATATATGTAGTAGTTAAGGTGTTAGATAAAGAATAGGGAGACCCAGAGTCTAGTCTTCTCTCAGCCATGAAATCTCATTGGGGTAACTTTGGGCTGGTCATACTCTCTCAGACCAAAATAGGAAGAAAGAGCATTATGGATATTGCCATACAAAAAAAAAAGGAGGGGGGGAGGATATAAACCTATTAAATAAATGAATAATGATAATAAATGAATGATAATAAAATAAAAGAATAATAAATTACAACTGTCATCATATGAATCATGAATTTTCTCTTAATATATGATAATAATAAAATATATCTATATTGGCCTTCCAATTATACTGATAACAATATGATAAAAATAAGACCAGCAAAGAATCTTCACCTGTTGTATGTAGTAATAATTTGATAAAAATAAGAATTTTTACCTGAACATTTAATTTGCTAGTGGTATTCAAGACCTTCCTCTCAACATCTTGAAATGCCCTCTGCAATCTTTGTTCCATTGTCTGAACAAATCTGCATGATTGTACGTTGTCTGATTCATCCACAAACTGTAATTCTAGATGAACAAGAGCCATTGCATTTAGTGAATATATATTCTGTGCCTTGTTAAAACTTGCAACTCTATACACATCTTGAAGAACAAAGTCTCTTCAAGTCAAACTTATTGTCAAGCTTCCAAGTAATATGTTCCCTGAAATAACGTCCAAGGCATCCATTTTCCATTAAAGTATTTTTATTAGGATGACTTTATCCTCATGACTTGATCAAGACGATCAGGTTGTTTTCTTGCAACAGTACTGAAATAGTTGGCCATTTCTTTCTTCTAGGATGATTTTTATTGCCCTACCTAGCCTGATATTTCATGGAGCTCTCCCAGCTATGCTTAGCTCCAAGCCCAGAGATCAGCTACATTCACACTAATCAGGATTAAGCCCACTGAATTCAAAACTTACTTCTAAATAAACGGAACAAAATTCACTGCACAAGATTTCATACTATGGCATTAAAACAGAGCATTAAATATATAGTACAAATATATCTTGCTTAACAACCAATTTGTTCAGTGACTGTTTTAAATTATGGCAGTGCTTAATAAATATTTTTTCTTATAGCCAGTCCTCAAAATTCTGGTCACGGCAGCACTCCCATAATCACATGATCATGGCCCAGGTACTCAGGTGCCCAGTTTGTGATTACAAAGTCACAGGAAGCTGTGTCACATAATCACTATTTGCAAACTTCCCTACTGGCTCTCCATAAGAAAGTCAATGGGGAAGCCAGCAGAGAAGGTCACAAGTTGCTCCCACTTTTTGTCCAGCCTGCAGTACTCCCCAACAGTCCACAGCCTTTGCTGGTCCTCCTTCAGCCTCTCCTGATTTGCACACAGCCTATGCCAGCCTTCTCACAACTTGCATGCAACCTGTTCCAACCATCCCCACAGCACCCCACACTCCTTACCTGCCTTTTCCTGCTTAATGACTTGTATGTCTTGAAGTTACAATGGCAACCGAGGCTGCCTGGGATTGCTGTCACTATGTGATATCATCATGTGATATCACACTTTATAACCACATCTCTTAGTGATGGCAATTCCACTCTCAATGGTGGTCATAACTTGAGGACTACTTTAGTAATGCTAGTAGTATAAAGCATTATGTTTCTATTTCAAGTAAATCAATTCCAATCCAACTAATTATGATAGATACAATCAGTACTGTTGCTTGGATTTTTTCCTTCCTTCTTTAACTCTTTTCCTTTCTTTTCTGTGTCATGTTTTTAGATGATAAATGTAGAACAGACACTTTTAATAGTGGTATTTGTTAACCATTCTGTGAACCTTTTTTGAAGAGTGTTAAAAACTTTTTTAAAGAGCAGGAATATAGTGTGATACAGTTAAAGGAATAACAAAAATCAAACGTTGTTGTAACACATATAAAAAGTGTGCTTTGTTGCTTCAGACCTAGTAATTTAAATCAAATTTAAGCAATTCTGTTAGCAAATTCATTGTTACAATTAAAATAGCTAATTTTATCTAATTAAGTGCCACTCTCTTAATTTTCCAGGGGCAGATTGACCCAATTGTTCTCAAATACTATTTGACAGAACAACAAGCCTTAAACAGGGAAGGGAGGAATACCCACTTCTAATACATTTTGATTATTGGAGCACAGTGTCTTTGGGGCCAGGTTTAGTTCCCCACTCCAATTTAGAAGAACCTTGGGTGTACAAAGACATTTTTACTTCCTGTTCTAACACTAAAATTTGTAGCTGTACTAACAGATATTACCCTATTACCTGTGAAATTGTACATTAGAGAAAATTTACCTGTTTTCAGCTGAAAATGATAAGCTGGCAATGGGTTCCATGGCAAGGCTAAGACAGCAACAGAATGAAGATTTGGCACATGTTTCCTAATATCTAAAGTGGCATTAGTAACACCATAAGCAATTAGCATTTCAATAACCACAGCAGGTATGAAAACGAGTCTGTCCTGAGTAACATAGTAACCAACTGTCACATTATTTGATTGTTCCAGAATTTCTATCTGAAAAATAAAAAATATATAAATATGCATTTCATATTCTTCACAATTAAGAGTTTTGATTCAGATCAAGATTAAACTGTTAATCTCAAAGAAATGATCAAGATACAATTGCCCTCTCAATAAAAGTATGAATAATTAAAAAGGCTTTGTTAGATTAACAGGCTCATTGAAGAATGAGCATAAAGTGAAAAGCACTTGGCCTTAGGTGGCCTGACTTACTTCAAATGGATTGTTCCCTTTGTTGACTAATTTAGTATTCATTAGTCCTATATTACTAAACTCTACAGCAGTTACAAAACGCATGTCGTTATAGCAAAATACATATGATAAATTTCTTGGTCCTACGTTGTACTATATGCAAATATGAATTAAGAGCTTGCTTTACAAGACATTGGAACACTGGGATGTAATACTAACTATGCATTTTACAAATCCATACAGCCCCCTGCATTATCTACATCATCATCAGTGACACATATAGCTATTACTTTGTCATCTCAGATAATTCCATGTACAACATCTTTTAGAATAAAGGAAAAACAGCAATGGAAGGGATATTAAAGTTGTAGAAACCAAAAAAATATGCAAACCAGAGAATAGCTTAATAACAGTAATAGTTCTCTATTGTATCTCCTTAAATATTCTGGAAGTAAAATTTGTATGCTGTTCCCCTTTTTCAGATTGATCTATTGCCTCTCCTGCAAGTTAACTGACCTTAACTGAATAATAGAGTTAGAAGGAAGCTTGGAGGTTTTCTAATCCAACCCCATGTTCAAGCAGAAGACCCTATACCATTTCAGACAAAAAACTGTCCAATTTCTTCTTAAAAACCTCCAGTGATGGAGCAATCACAACTTCTGAAGGCAAGCCATTCCACTGGTTAATTGTTAGCTAAATATATATCTAAAATAATAGAAGTCCCATCCCACTGGAATTAATGGATACTGCATTTTCAACCAGAGATTGCTCCTTGCAAACTGCCCAGATTTTTCAATCTTAATGATCAAAGCTCCTGCTCTGCTTAAAATCAAGGAAATATATTCTAAAAGAAACTGGTAAATAAAAATAGTTTGATTTCATATTTGTAATTCACAACAATTCTGCCAATTCTATACATTTTCACAAAGATGTTAAAAAGAACCTTTAGCTTGTGTTCTTAATCTGATTATAAAACAGACACCAAACTTGCTTACTTGTGCATTGACATTTTGATTGAAAGCTTGACGCAATGCCAGGGTGAGACCTTTAGTGACATTTTGTTTCAAGGAGCCACTCAGCAGCAGTCTTCTTGTATTCAGAAACAATACTAGAATGTAAAGATGCGTATTTATTTACAAGTATCCTTTGTTCTCTATCTTTTTTTCCAAATCACAATGCCTGGCCATATAACGTATAAACAAACTGAATTCTGCAAGGGAATTTACATTCAGTACTGAAAACCTGAACTCAGGTAAAGATTATTATTTACAGTCAAAGACCATTATTAATTTAAACCAACAAAAGCAACTATGTCATCATAATCATAATTAAATAATTAGAAATATAAATGTTTCTTAGAGCAATATTTCTGGCCTAGAAGAATCTACAGCTTCTCATAAAGTTTCCTAATTTGCTACTTGATGACAAAGTCTTCTCTCCTTATTGTGGCCTTTTTATAAAATTGGCTTTTATACGTGATTCCAATTTTGTAATTGTTCTGGATCCATTTCATCAAATGCTCTGTGTGACCTCAGAACAACCTCTCCTATCCTGGAACACTCCAAATGTACTGCAACTCTCAGAAATCTAGGAGCCAGCTTGAGAAAGATTGCCTTGGAGGAAGAAGAGGACAATACAAGGGAATTAAGCAGATCTTGATATTGCCAGCACCTTAGAAAATGCCATTTGTGGAATCCGGAGGTTCAGGAAATCAATGTTCCCTAGCTGGTCCCATCCTTTATCTCCAGGTATAGATTATCCACAGGAACAGAGGTAATAGTATGTTCAAACAGAAGCCTAGAATCAAAGACACAATTTCCCATCTAGAAACACAATGTTCCCAATTCCCAAATCCTACCCATAATCATGGGAAGGCATGCTTCTCATACAGTTCAAATTAGGATCTTCCTAATAAACTTATACATTATTAGGAAGGTATAAGACTTCTGGCAAGATCAGAACCAAACAGACTAAAGTTAAGAGGACAGATGAAAACTGCTCCTTGAAGAAGGAGATCTCAAGCCACCAGCAATACATGGGTGGGGAAAAGAGTCAGAAATAATAAATATTTGAATGTATTAACAATAAGGTTTATGTTTTATACTGAGCAATTGCTGAAACCCATTCTTAACTGCTTCTATAATTCTTGTAATACCTTTCTTATTAAAGACCTGTGTCTTTGAATCTTTATCAATATGATTCCAAGTTTAGTGCCAGCTAAAAGAAAATTGATGGTTGGAATGAGGCAATAACATCAGCTATAAAGGTCTTAAACCTGATGAACAAATCAGTGCATTATCCCATATTCGTTTGTAAAATCTTTGCTGGACAGTTCCCTTTCTATCTTATATAATTGGGAAACATGTGGCATCATGAGGAGTGCAAAACTGCTAAAACCTGAAAGGAGTTTCCTGCTTTTTCGAGATGAGAAAGTTTAAAAAGAAAAAAAATAATTGTAAGGGAATCATTATAACAAGGATATCAGAATTAGAAAAGGATCTCCCCAAACCTAACTCTTCCTACGTGCATAATACGGACTTACCCTACCTAAAGTCCTTCGCGTTAAACTTTGTCCCTTAACCATCAAATGGTGTCCATCCATGTAATACACCAAGACTCTCAATCTACTAGATCAGAGGTCCCCAACCCCGTGGACCGGCACTAGTCTGCAGCATGCCAGAAACCGATCCGCACAAACAAGCAAAGTCCCATCAGCGAGATGCAGGCAGCCCGTGAAAGCACACCTCCTCCAGTCCATGGAAAAAACTCTCTCCAAGGAAGAGAGTTTTGGTGCTCAAAAGGTTGGGGGCCACTGTACTAGATAACTCTTGGCCTTGAGATTAAGCAATCTTTTCAGTCATTCAGCATTAATGGAAGCACTACTAGTTTTAAAACTGTGCTATAAGATTAACTCAGCCTTCCATCCTTCTGAGGTGGGTAAAATGAGGACTCAAATTGTTGGGGGCAATATGCTGACTCTGTAAACCGCTTAGAGAGTGCTATTGCTATAAGATCTTTGAGCTATATTGTGTAAAAAAAAAAAGATTTAAAAAATACTATCTATCCACTTAGTTATCCTTTTCACTTACTATGCTAATTTTAAAAACTCCTGAAATTAATTATTACACTTTTGTAATCAAAATCAATATCTAGCATCCAAATGTACACATATTCATACCTGTCTTAACAAGCAGATTTCCGGACAGCTGGCATTCCAGAGGGAGAACTGTTGTCACATTAACAAAAGCTGATTCAGTAGCAGCAACAGAAGCATTTTCAGCAGATGTAGGGAGAAGTCTAGCTGTTTTCGCTGATGCTGTAATAGATGTCAAAGCTGCTGTCATTGTTAATGGGTATGCAGTTGATGTTTTACTGATGTCTGGGCTTGTGGATTTCTTGGTGTCAAGTAATGTTTCAGTTTGTCTTGGTGCATGTGTTGTGGGCACTGAAGCTGTACTAAATTTCTGAATTGGGGATGAACTAGTGATATATTCAGGTATTACAGAACCATCATTTGATACAACTGGAAAATTTGCATGAATTACTACTGGGCTTAAAGTTGGTGCCATTTTTGTGACAGTGTTATTTTTTGCTAATGTTGATTTTAACGTGCTTAATGCTATCACAGATGGTGAATTGTCAGTGCTTAGTGAGAACAAGGATGAAGTCAGCATTGGTGATGTTGGAGCTGATTTTCCTGTAACTGGTGTTGCTTCTGAAGTTGCTAGAGATGATAATACACCAGGAGACACAGACGGTAACACTGTAATGACAGAATGAGTAAAGTTGGTTGTTGGCAACAAAGAAGTTAGTTGCGTTTGTGATGCATGGGTAGAAGTTATGAAAGCTGCAAAAGTGGTATGTGTTTGCAATGGAGTGATTGTGGTGATCTCGTTAGGTATTTTAACTATACCTTGGGCATTATTTTTATTGTTTGTGTGTAACATTTTAGTAGTTAATGCTGTAGATGGTTTGCTCAATTGATTATGAGTTTCTGAGTTAAAGTTATTTACAAAGTCTGTTGTTGTTCTTACAATCGAGTATTCTTCAGTGACATTTAACATTGGCACTGAGCTTACAATTGATTTACGGGGAGCTTTTTTATTACTAATTGTACTAACTTCATTATTTACTGGAACAGTTAATTTAGTAATGAATTGAGGAGCCGATGAAAATGGAAGGGAGGTGTAAAACATGTTTGTTGAGGCAAGCAACTTTTCAGAGTTACTTGTCTGAGGTTTGGGAGTCCTGTGCAATTTGTCAGTAAACAGCCATGAGTGAGAATGTGTTGACAAAGTTGTAGAAAATGTATCCAGATTAGATGTTCGAGTGTTAGTAGCTGTGAAATCTTTAGATGTAGAATAGGACTGCTTTTGATAATCTGAAATGAAATTACTATTCCCAATTGTGAAATTTTTCAGAAAACCTTGAGATGTATATATGTTTTGTTCTGATTGTAATAATGGCATTTCTGTGATCTGTGACAAGGTACTTTGGTTTTGAAAAGAAGGTGAATATGATGCTTCTATGGAAGATAATGGTATGTTAAATTCTGAGAAACCTTTAGACTTCATTTTAGTGAAAGGTACAATTGAAGCTTCCCGAACAGGTGTCAGAGTTATATTAATGGATGCTACTGAAGAACTGGAAGGTTTGTTCTTTACATAACTTGTTGATTGTTTCCAGACAGGAATCTTTGAATATGTTCGTTCTAAAGCTGTGTGACTTGCAATATCTTTTGTGGTTAGGAATATATGAGTTGTCTTCTTTCCAGAAGACACACTGCCATCAGTAGTGGACTGCCAATCTCTATTGTCCCAATGAGGAACTAAAGCTTTATTTAACATATCTAACTTGCTTTCTGAAGTGGCATCAGTAAGGTCCATGGAAAACATTGCTGGGGTTCTCAAATGATTGTCTGATGAAATAACTGAGACCAAATCATATACGTCTGAAGTTGTCATAGCGGTTTTGTAAGTTGTGTCAGTCATATGTGAATGTTCATCAACAGAATTATTTAAAAGTGGCTGAGGTAAATGTTTTGAATGTGAGCCTAAAGTTGTGAATACTATTGAATTTTTCTCTTGTTTTGTTAAACTAAGATTTGGGTTTTGTTCTTTAGATTCTATTGGCTTTAGCTTCATAGAATCATTCAGTGGAGTTATAGATGTGACAGCAGAGCGAGATTTCAAAAGGTGTCTAAAAGAAGTTGGCAAAGAAACTGGAAAAGTTGTAAAGGTTGTTATTTCTTGTGAAAAAACATTCGGAAGCATTTCTTGCCAAGGTGCTTGTTTGCTGATCGGAATTGTTAAAGGAAACTTTGTGGACGGTGTCTCCCAAAACCAGTATGGAGGGATATTATTTGCACCAAGATCTGTGAACACTGTAGTATCTTTTGTGAAAGACTGTTGTTGCAAAAATTTCTTCACAGAAAAATTAGGCCATATAGTAGCTTCATAATTTCTATCAGGAGTACCTTTTTTAAAAAGCCAGATTAATTTTGTGATGTGAGAATTTGTTAAATTAGTATCTGAAACAAAGTTAGGATTTGAAGTTGAAACAGTAGAATGAGCTGCAAGGTAGGATGGCCAATTTGTCCTCATAATTAAGGAAGGAACCTCATCTGTTGAATAGGAGGTGGGAACAGTTGCTAGTGTTGGTATTTTAATTATTGCATTATCTTTTCTTATTGCTTCTGAAATAACTACAGTTGGCACTGTTGAGGAAGACATATTAGTCAAATGAAAAACTCTTTGAGTTTCAGATGTTAATGCTCTCTTTCCTTTTGACATTATCATAGAGGACACACCAGTAATGGTTTCTGATAATGAAGACAGAGCACCTGAAGTATGTAGAGCTGATGCAGAAATCCATGGAATTGTTTTCCTGCTTTTAAGAATTGGGTATGATGTGGTTACAAACATGCTGCTTTTTTTCAGAGGTGTTGTAATATCCATTGGTTTATCTGTGAATGATGGGGTAAAATATGCTTTATGAATTAATTCAGAAAAAGAATTATTTGTTCTAAAACTCAGTGCAGCTTTCTGAGTAGGTATTATATCAAAAACTTCACTGGGTATTAATGCACGGAAAGCAAATGGATGCCATTTCCTATCCCGTGGATATATATATCGCTTAGCTATTTCTATGGGATGCTTATTAATCAATTCAAAATTATAACTAAAGGACGAGGTAGCAACCCAAGATTCATTGCCAACCTTTCTAGGTAACACATATTTTGTTGTGCTCAATGAATTGTCTGATTTTTTATTTGAGTTAGATTTAGCTGTGTTTGTGATGAGTAAATGTTTTACATTTATGGACAATGGCATTTTGGTAGATGACACAGACGACTTGGAAACAATAATGATATGAGGTGTTTCCTTTATCAAAGACAAAGGGGATGATAATGGAAAGTTTGGAAGCATATTTGACCTTAATGTGATTTCACTTGAAATGGAAGATGTTGTACATGGAATTATCTGAGATGACAAAGTAGTAGCTGTATGTGTCACTGATGATGATGTAGACAATGCAGGGGGCACACTAATTTGAGGCAAACCTGATACAATAGTCATTTCATCAGCTTCCTGAGGCTTCGTTGGTGATTCAGTTGATACCTCAGAAGGTTCCTGCGATACACTGTTGCCACTGCCTTGATAGAGAGTTGGTAAAAGCCTAGTTTGGTCCATAGTTCTGGTCCGAGTTCCCGCTAATGTACTTTTTATTATCTGAAGCAAATTAGCGTTCTCCAAAGCTTGCCTCATTGAAATGTCACCCACTGAGGAAGACTCAAGTTCTTTAGAAGGCCATGTTGGTGATAATACAGTTCTCCAGTTAGTAAAAGGTTCTGAAGAGGGAGCAACATTTATCCGTTGTTTCTCAGCACCTGAAAGATAATACATTTGTAATGAAAATCTACCAAACTTCTATTAAAACAGAACACATGCATTTGAATTTATTTAGAAAGGGATTGCACCCATCTCCAGCTCTCTTTCAGATAGAACAGTTAATTTGAGATCACATGGGAGCATAGACTGGTCAAGGATGGATTATACTGGCATAAAAATCCAATTTCCTGGATTTTTCAGCATTTAGTCATGTCGCAAATAGAACATAGTTGTATTCTGACCCAGCCTTCGCAAGTAGTGATAAGACATTTACTTGTGAGTATAACAGGGCAATAACAGTCTTTTAATCATATGAATAAACACAAAATCAAATGTAATTAGTCCCAGGAAACCTGGGTTTAGCTAATAAATCCAAATTGGATTGTGACAACCAGCCCCTCCCAAACCCCTCCTATTTATTTCCCAGCCAGGGACAGACTGACTATTGCCTGAGAGCCAGCTTATTGTTTTCCTTTGCTCTCCTCTCTTTTCCTCTCTGGGCATACGTGCATCTGGGATGAACCCCATCTGTTCCTTCTCCTCACTCAGCTCAGGCCCCAAAGACAGCTGCCTCTCCACCTGGGACAGGATGATAGGCCCAGGCTCTGGCTGTATCTCTGATGCTGTTTCCTTATCAGAGCCTTTCAAAGGCTCCAAAGCTGGCCCAGGGTGTCCCTCCACCTCCTCCTCATCTGACTCTTCAGCTAACTGGCAGCCGACGGGCCACCAGTTGGAAACAAGAGGCTCAAAGTATATTTGCAAGAGGTAGATAAAATGATATGGTAAGTAGTCCTATTCCTCAGGGAGAACAGATTCTCCTCATAGAGTAGAGAAAGTTCCTGGGATAAATAATAACAATAATAAAGTTCTGGACAACAGTTTCATTGATATTTTTAAATATACAAAAAGGTAAAATGTATGATAGCAAGGATAAATTACAGGTGAATATAAGTGCAGTTAACATGCCTAAAAGGCCTATGACTGCCAACCCTGTTATATAAACTACAAAGACTTGAAAAATTCACAATATTGTTATCAGCTACAATATGCCAACATATTAAGAAAGTTGGTGACTTGGCAATCGATGTTGCATAGGAATATTGTCAGCCTTGGCTAGGTTCCTACACAGAGCAGCTGTAGGTGTTATCTTGCCAGCAGTAATTATGTATATAATTACATGCAGGAAAAGAAAGCAAGAAAATATAGGAAACAAAATGAGAGAAAGGAGAATAAAGGTTAAAGTATAATCCCAATAATTCTCTGTATATGTAGATATGTAAGGGCACATATATACATATGTACGTACAAACATATATGCATGCTCACACGAACACAAAAATGCAAGCCTAGGCCAGTCATTTTCAATTACAATAAGTAATTGTACTTTACTGTATATCAGAAATGGCTAGACAACATTATACTCATACCTGCACAAATCCATTTTTAATATGAAAATCAACAAAGGTAATCATAGTATAGTTGATATGATTTTAATTCAGATTTTCAGAAATATTTAAAAACTGTGATACATATCTGTCTGTGTGTGTGTGTGTGTTGTTGTTGGTTTTCTATTAAATATCATCCAGTACAGCTACCACCTTATCTCAGGAAATTATGTTACATCATCAATGCAGTATATTACCCACACAATAGTATTTCTGCAACAGGGAAGAAAATAAAAAGAGGATGTAGCAGGAAGTGCTGGCTCGAGTACAAAATATTGAAACAAACTGGGCTTTTTTTTAATTGAAGTACAGAAATAAGTGGAGGAATACAGAATAAAAAGTAATGGAAAATGTTGCCAATGTAATCAAAACTTTGTATAGAAAGTACATGTTTCAATAGATGACTCAAGCAAATTAATATAAACCATCTTTCTTGTTCAATAGATAGTTTAAAAGATAGCAAACTAGATTGGCAAAGATAATGGAACTTGCAGAGATACTAAATTAATTTCTTTGCTTAGATAAAAAAATATTTATATTTATAATTAACCAGAAACCCCTTATATGTTTTTTGTATAAAATGGGGAAATTGTACTTACAATTTTTGGTTTCAATGAGTAGAGAAAAAGCTGGATAATAGAAAGGAGTGAACTTTCTTTTATAATAACAGAACAAGAGATAACTTTATAGCCATACTTAAATTTGCTGCAAAGGAAAGTGGGAGCTTCCTTCTTCTTTCATTTTTTCTTCTTCCTGCATTTCTGCACTTTTTGTTCTTTTTCTTTTCTCTCATTTCTGCTTTTTCTTTTTATTAGTTTGCATTAGTTTTTATGTTGTTTGTAAAACTTTCAATAAAAATTTATTTTAAAAACCCAGCTAACTGGGAAGTAATAATGAGATGCAGTATAGATACCATCATTCCCTCATACAATCAAGAACAACCCAAATTAAATTCCTGCATTGCACTCATGGGTTTAATTATTCTATACAGTCTATACCAGGGGTGTGAAACTCAAGGCCCGGAGGACAGATCCAGGCCAGGGGGTGCTTAGATCTGGCTCGCGGGGCTGCCCTGGAAACAGTGAAGTACCAGCCCGCAGTGCCTCTCCAAGCAAAAAAGGAGCTTGTTAGGACTGCAGGCAGCCTTCCCGAGCTCCGTTTTCACTGGCAGAGGGTTGCAGGAGGTCATTGCAGGTGAAAACGGAGCTTGGAAGTCCGTTTTCTCTGGCAGAGCACTCAAGTCACCCAAAGTGTCCCCGACACGAGTGACGTTGAGCTGGCCTCGCCCACCCTGGCCACACACACACCCTTGAGGTCAAACACAACCTTGATGTGCCCCTCAATGAAATTCAGTTTGATACCCGTGGTCTATACTATTGGTCAACAAACATTGACCAATTAGATACTGCATAAGAAGCCATTCTCAAAAAACTCTAAAAGGAAAAAAATGAAAATAACATTGGAGTAAGAAGATAGCAACTGCCTTTCTAAATGTTGTAATTGTTATCTGGGAATGGAATTGAATATCCCCACACTTTACTAACACAAACAATTATTATGCCAGATAGTTATAGGAAAAGCTATTCTATGTTGGCATTTTGGCTTTAAAACATTCTTCACAATAATTTTTCAGAAATGGTCTCTGGCATCCTTTTGCACTTAATCAAAAAAACACTATTTTGCTGTCTCAGATTGCTCTACTTTTGGCTTTATATTTCATGGGATGGAAATTTCAAACCAAAGCTCTTTGGAGAGTATTCAGTCTAATACAAGGAAAAATTGCCTATGTTGCAGTGGTCACATTACACTGGAATTTATTATAAATTTAACATTCATTCTAAGACCGAACAGGAAAGAAAACCATAGAAGAAAGGCTTACTTTCCTTTCTTATGCACCCTAAGGGATTATTGATAGCACTTTTGATTTTAGAACTTTTTTTTAGGTAGACAGATTGTCTACTTTATTAACGTCAATGTGATTTATTTATTTTGTATTTGCTATTGGAAGTTACCAACCATAACAAATTATTCTGGAGGATTCATCCCTTCATAAAAGCAATCCAAAAATATTTTAAATACCGTATTTTTCAGAGTATAAAATGCACCAGAGTATAAGATGCACCTTAATTTTTGGGGGGCAAAACAAGAAAAAAAACAATTTGGCCTCTGCCTACCCGCATCAGGATCAGTGGCATCCTCACTTCCACTCGGATTTTGATAATGAGCAACATAAATGTTTTTATTCGTTTTAAACAAACCATATCACCCTCTGGGCATTTAATTGGAATGGGTGAGGAGAGAGCGTGGAATGGGGGGATCCATCCTCCATAGTCCTGATCAAGCAGTCCTTGCAGGCCAGGTGCCAGGGGAATGATCCGTGCGGTTCTCCTGCCAGGAAACTCTGGCAAGGAAACAAGCATGACTCAAGAGGAGGCTTCTCTCTACGATTCCAAAAACCTTCCTTTTGGAAACTTCATAATGAGAAGAGTAGGGGGGGAAACCCCTCCATCTCCGAAGCCTGCACTGGGCGACAGGAGCCGAAGCAGCAATCCAAAAGGAATTTTGGAATTGAGGTGAGAAGCCTCTTCTTCGGCCACGCTTGCACTTTGCTCGCCCCGTTTTCCACATTCATTAAAGACACGTTACAGAGGATTGTGGAGGAAAAAGCTTTCAGGTGACAGCGCCTGCTGTATGCACCATTTTTGGAATCAGGAAGAGGATCCGCCTGAAAGCTCTTTCCTCATTTTGCCCAGTATGGTGCAAACACTTCCTTTTGGAAGTCTGCTTCGGTTCCTATCACCCAGTGCAGGCTTCGTGGCTGGAGGGGTCCTCCCTACTCTTCCCATTACGAAGTTTCCTGGTCGGAGAACCACACGGATCATTCCCCTGGCACTTGGCTTGCGTGGACTGCTTGATCAGGATTGTGGAGGATGGAGCCCCCCATTCCACACTCTCTTCCCCCACCCCGCCTTGGCTCCCCTCCGAGCCCTTCCCTACCACAAGTGAAGAAAGGCAAAGTAGCTGATGGTGGGTTGAAGGCATAGGGTGGTGTTTCTACATAGCAAGGCAGCTTTGCTCAACCTGCTGGAGCCCTCAGCTGCTAACTTCCCCATCCAGTTGGAGCACGATCGGAAGGGGAGGCAATTCGCTATCTGCTTGAACGGCTGCCATGATAAAGCTGATATGTAGGGAAGAGGGTGGTAGATCTTCAACTGGCCGTGCAGAAGCTTAAAAAGTGCATTGCTATTCAGGTGGTGGCCAGTTCCAGACAGGGCTGCCACCCAAAAATGCTTTCCTATCCCGGTTCTCCGATGCACATTGCAGAGGTGTGCACCCTCCTCCTCCCTGGCCTGATCTATCTCCTAGGCCAGGAGCCAAAGCTAATTGCTCTCTGCCTGGAGAAGGGGCAGGCAGAGCGGTGAGCCGCTTTGCCTTACATCTCTCACGCAGCACCGTCTTCGCACAACGAGTCCCGACCTCCACTTCGGCAATCAGGCTCCGACCGAGGCAGCAAAGGTGCAGGAGTCTTGCTGGAAAGCCAAGCAACATGTTTATGAGATGGCAGCATCCAGAAGAACTGAAGTGCTGTGTCTCTATCGGGCCTTGCTGTGAGGCTATAGGTAGGAAGATGGGGGCGTCTCGGGAGCGGAGACTTCAATGCCAACTCCCTCTTCTGCCCCCATGAAAAGCATCCCCCATCCACTCCAATTAAATGCCCAAAGGGCTTATTTAAATCTACAAGAGGAAGTGAATATCCCCGCCCCCTGGAACTGGCCAAAATGTGACACGTGGAGCCCAAAAACCTCCAAAGGGTGAGGCTGGCAGGGCTACATTTGATGTATAAGACGCACCCAAATTATCACCCTCTTTTGTGGGGTAAAAAAGTGCATCTTATACTCCGAAAAATACAGTAAATACTTATATCATTTGTATCTTATTGTGGGTTTTATTGTTTTGTAATCCACAAACAAGGCTAAAGTCAGCAGCTACACATAAAAAGGTTGAATTTATTCCTTCAGATATTTACATAAAGCAAAGGTTAAACACTAACACTTAATTAAACACTAACAGTAGAGACAAAAGAGAAAGTAGCCAATAAACTGCTGATTGCAGATTAAATGTAGATTAGTTTTTTTAGCTTATTCTACCACCTACACACCTCAAAAAATGCTAAAGAAGGTTAGAAAAGCTTTCAACTGATAAAACTGCTTTCCCTTTTTTTAAAAATCTTCTATATCCCGTGTATATCCAGGCATGTTTTATTTTTTCATTTTTTAAATAATATTAATTGAAGAAGTTTTTCAATAGAATTAAAAACAGTACAAATTTTAAATTAAAGAAGAATAAGGAAATACAGTTGAAACATGAAAAAGAAATTAAGGAAAGAGGCGCTGGTCTTACCTGACATGTTCCTTCTCATTGGGTGGAGACAGCATCCAGGAATAGGTTGACCTCGTCTGTTTAGCTGATTGGACTGAGTCTATCAGAGCTGTGAGGACATGCCTCTGTTGCTAGGCCTCCCCAGCCTTTGGCGAAGACAAAGTGACAGACTCGACATGTCTTGCTTGAAGATCTTTCCCTTGCGGATCGAGGACCAGACGGTCGTCAGGGTGGGGCTGGATACTATCTCCACTCAACGAGAAGGAGTGTATCAGATAAGACCAACGCCTCTATTTCCATCATTTCCATCTCTCCTGTAAAGGTGGCTGATGCAAGTTGCCACAAGTGAGCCAGAGTAGGCGGTGAGCTGCTACAGAGGAAACAATAACCTTCGAGACAAATTGAGCCGCGTTTAGCGTGGCGTCCACTGCGAACTGGACTGCTGTCATGAGCTTATTTATGTCCTGATGTGCTCTGACATCTGCTGCCAGGATCCTTTCTTGCAGCTGGTGGAGCCAGAGCAAGGAGGCTCTATTGAAAAAGGAAGTGGTTGTCAAAGCACGAACCACCCATGCAGCTACTTGATGTGCCCCCTGCAGTGTGTGCTCTGCCCTCCTATCTTCTGGCTTCAGGCTCTGTTCAGGTTTGCCAGGTATGGTGGAAGAAGGCTGTAAGGCTGCCACCGGGGTATCCACAGCTGGTGTTTGGAGCACCTGTGCCAGATCTGGGTACATTATAAAATCTCCTGTCAGCCGATGATGGATTTGGGCCCGCCCCAGGAGAGGTCCACTGTTGCTGGACCACATCAACAAATATCCTCAGCGAGGGGATGACCTCCGTCTCTGCGGTAGGCTCTGAGAAAAGTGGATCCCATGGATTGGGCATGCCCTCTGTTTCTGGCTCTGCAGAGTGAGTCCCAAGTCAGGTTGAATTTTTCTCTTTGAAAAGAAGCAACTTGAATAGACCATGCCGAAACAGTCTAGTAAATGTTGGCTGATTGGGAATTAGGCCATCATCATCTGAGAGGTCTAATTCCCTTGTCCCTCCCTCCACTGAGAGCAGAGACTGGCTCTTGTGGGAGGGAGCAAGAGAGCATGGTTCAGGGATGGTTGGAAATTCCCCTTAAAATTGTGGGGGCGGCATTGGCTAGGATCCACAAAGAAAACAGCAGCCCCTGATTGCTGCATGTCTAGATTGCTGCATTCCTGCAGCTATGCCTTGCCTGATGGCTTCAGCAATAATTGTCTACATATTGTCTGGAATTACTGATTCTGCCCCATCTTTGGGCGCAGGCTGGCTGCTGTTGGTGTGAAGGTGGCCTCAGGAACAGCTCTGGTGATTTTATAGGGTTGTTCACAAATCCTTGCAGTGTTTTGCATGTCTGACATTGAGCCCTGCATTGTTGACAGGCCACAAGGAGCCTTACAGAGAAAACTGATCTCCAGCTCCCAATTGGACTGGCTTCGCTCAACTCTGAACTCTAACAGTTGGTTGCTTTCCCTGTCAGCTTTGGCACAAATTTTCTCCAGGGCTTTATCTCTACGCCGCTCATCCTTTTGGGCTGCCTTAGAGCTTTTGCTACTCACTGCAGCCTTGCCTTGAACTTTAGATCTGTAGTGAGACCTATCTCCTTTCGAGGCAGTTGCCTTGGTAGCTGCTGTTTCTGCAGCTCTTGCCTCTGCACTGCTGCCAACTGCCACTTCATCCGCCATTTTAAAGTCTCCCTGTTTTGCACTCTTTTCTTCCACTTTGGATAAGAGCTCTTAGGGCTTCTGGCAGTTCTGGGGCTATTGGAGTGCAATACTCCCTTTAATTTTTAGGAGAGCCCCTGGGCCAGCGTTGCTGGGCAGAAGTCCCTTTTTTGCTGCCCTGGCTGAATGGGAGTGCGAAGCTCCATGTAGGTCAGTGGTACTGCTGTGTAAAAACAGAGCACTGCAGCTTCTTTAAATGCAGCGATCTGTGGGCCGGTGCTTCAATGGCTTCCCAACTAGACCAATGGTGGGAGCACAAAAGCTCTGCTATCCGGTCTCCCTGGCTGTCAAAATGGGAGTGTGAAAGCTCTGCTGCCTGGTGGTAAAGACGGGAGCACAGAAGCTCCGCTGCCCTTCAGGAGAGTCTCTTGCTATCCTCAAATGACAATGAGATTAGCTGTGTGGGAGAGAACCTTGACAGCTACCCTGAGAGCCAAGAAGTCCACTGTCCAGCAGCTCGAGCCAAAGTCCTTGCCGCTGAGGTGATCCCAGTAACTCAACCAGATGTTTGGGAGTCAGCCAGGTTAAACACTCACAAAATTGAAGCCTTTGATGAAGAAAGGATCCAGGAATGTTCCTCTGAAAGGTTGGGAAAAACTCTTGACAAGTCTGTCCTAGCTGAGGGACTGAGTCAAAAGCTGGGGAACCCTAGCAACAGAGGCGCATCCTCACATCTCTGACAGACTCAGTCCAATCAGCTAAGCAGACGAGGTCAACCCATTCCTGGATGCTATGTCCACCACTATGGAGAAAAGATGAAAAACATGAAAAAGAAATTAAAGAAAAGGAAGATTTTAAAGAAGTGGCTTCCACTCTTCTTGACAGCAATTACAGATACATTGATATTTTAACCTAACTCTCTAAGAATACATCATAATTGTCTTCTTTCCTTCTTAAAGTACCCTTTCCAAGCTTCAAATCCATAAATCACAAGTTCAATTTTTTTCCAGCAAAAAGTGTTATTGATGGCATAGTATTCATTTTATCAAAGTAATTGCAACAACAATGACAATTGGAGTTTTTCCCACCTTAACATTCCGTCTTAATTTCATTCCATGTCTTAACATAGTTATTATGGTATAACATAAAATTCATTAGTCATAATGATATCCAATTATTTCACTTTTTCTCAATTTTAAAACTATTTTGTCTATCAATTCCTTCTGTTCTTTGATGTTAACAAATTAAATTTTTACAACATCAGTTGCCCTTGTTAACAAAAAGGAGAAGTAAAAGAGGTAAAAATGAATTATGCAAAAGAAAAATAATTGCAAATAAACAAGGGAAATGATTGGCATATAAATTGAGGAAAAAAGAACAGAAAAAAATAATATTAAAAATGCAAGATAGGAATACCATAATAGCTGATAATTTAAAGATGCAAAAAACATTTCGTCAACATTAATTTAAATTATACAAAGGAGAAAAAAATTCCCTGTCAAAGACTGATGAATATTTAAAGAAACAAAATTCACCAAAGATCACAGAAAAACAGAAACAGTTAATGAATAACAATAAGGAAAGTTTGTAAAAAAGGTCAAAATAGGATAAGTTCCCGGACCAGATGGTCTAATTATAATTATTTTCAAGATGAACTACTACAACCTTTGCAACGTATCATGAACTCTATTTAAGACAGTTGGATAGAGACCAAAGTTGTACTAATACCTATGAAAGTCAAGATTTGATCTCTACAAAAAATGACCACCCAACATAATTACAAATTATTTACAATGATTTTGGCTGAGAGAATGAAAATAATTTGCAGGACCATTCATGGAAATCTGTGTGAGTTTTTATGCAAAAGACAGTTGACGGACAATATTAGAAATGTATTGGATATTTTGGAATACTTGGAGCAACATAATGAAAAACAAGCAGTATTGATTTTTCTTGATGCAGAAATGCCTTTGACAATTTAACAGGACTTTCTTGTTTAAAATTTTGGAAGATATGGATTTTTGGGAATTTTATCAATGTGTAAAACTGAGCTATAGTTCACCAAAGGTACCAATAATTGTTAATGGTGAATAAACAAAAGCTTATAAGATTCAGAATGGGAGTAGACAAGGATGCTCCCTGTCACCATTGCTATTTATTTTAGTCTTGGAAGTATTCAATAGAGATATAAGATGAGATAGTGTGAAAAGGGGCTTTGGTCTTACCTTATACGCTCCTTTTCGTTGGGTGGAGATAGCATCCAGGAATGGGGTGGCCTTGCCTGCTTAGCTGATTGGACTGAGAATGTCAGAACTGTAATGCCACGCCTCTGTTGCTAGGGCTCCCCAGCTTTTGGCAAACATGAAGTGACAGACCCAACGTGTCTGCTCAAAGATCCTTCCTTCACGGACCGAGGACCAGATGGTCATCAGGGTGGGTCTGGATGCTATCTCCACCGAACGAGAAGGGGTGTATCAGGTAAGACTAAGACCCCTTTCTTCATAGTGGTGGAGATAGCATCCAGGAATGGAACATACCAAAGCTGGCCTGTCCTATGGGTGGGCTGTAGTCTGGTCCAAAGTTCCATCCTCCGAATGGATCCATTGAAGCACTCGCCTGCCAAATGCAGCCTCCGCTGATGCGAAGATGTCCAATTTATAGTGCTTGATGAACAGGGATGGAGATGACCAGGTCACTGCCCAATAGGCCTCCTCTATAGAGGCCTGCTTTGTCCATGCCGCAGTCATAGCCGTGCTCCGTGTGCAATTATTCAGGTAGGTCTTGGGAGGGCCTGTAGTTCATAGGCCTTGGCAATGGTTCACCTAAGCCATCGTCCCACAGTGGAAGGGTGACCCTATTATCCAATGTGGCCGGCTGGAAGGAAACAAACAGGGCCTCTGTCTACCTTAGGTTGGAAGTCTGCCTAACATATATACGGAGGGCCCTCCTTACGTCCAAGGTGTGCGACATTCCAAGGTACTGCCGATGTAATGGCAGAATGGGCACATGAAGATAGGCCTCTGTCAAATCAATTGACGACAGGAAGTTGCCCTCCCACAAGCCCCCCCAGTATAGATTGTAGTGACTGTATCTTGAACCATCGGTATACAAGATGGCGGTTCAATCTTTTGAGGTCCGGAATAGCTCTACACACAAACACACACACACAAGGTCTTGGGAATCACAAAAAGTATCAATAGAATCCCTGCTCCTGCTAGCCCTCTGGGCTACTGCTAGGAGCTTGTTGATATCCTGGTGTCCTCTGATGTCTGCCACTGGGACCCTCTCCTGTAGCTGGCGAAACCAGATCAAGGATGTCTGGGTAAAGATTAAGGCAGTCATCGATGCAAGGACCACCCATGCAGCTGCCTGATATGCATTCTGCAATGTCTGTTCCGTTCTCCTATCTTCCATACTCAGGTTCTCCTCTGGATCACCACGCATGGCAGAAGACGGGTGCAAGGCCACCACCAGGGCATCCACCACTGGTAACTATAGGATCCATGCCAGATTCAGATCTACATTATAAAATCTCATGTCTGCCAAGATGGATTGGGGCCTGTCCCAGGAGAGGTCCACTGCCACTGGACCAGATCAACAAAAAGTCTGGGCGAAGGAATAACCTCCACCTCAGCAGTAGGCTCAGAAAAGAGTGGGTCAGTTGGCATGGTCAGTTCCTCTCTTGTGTCGCCCAAGCTGCGGTCGTAGCTGCTGTCACTTGAGCTCCAAGCTTACAGAGTTTTTAGCCTTGAAGAGGAGCGACTTGAAGGAGCAGGGCTGGAACAGCCCAATAAAGGTTGGCTGGTCAGGCATCATCCCTTCATCATCCGAAAGATCCAATTCCCTGTGCCCTTCCTCCTTTGGGAGTGGAGATTGACTCTTTTGGGAGGAAACCAGTAAATACGGATCAGGAAATTCTGGGTAATCCCCTTGGAAAGGGGGACACAGGCCTTGGTCGGGGTCTAAGGTGAAACCAGAAGCCACTGAGACTGCCCGCCTGGACTGTTGTAGCCCAGCAGTTATTCCTTGCCTGATGGCATCTGCAATAATAGCCTGCATATTGCCAGGGGTTACCAAGTCTGCTTCCGTATCTGGTCTAAGACCTGTTCAGGTCCTTTCACCAGATTGGTCACAAATGCCAGCAGGGTTCTGGATAATATTCATTGAACCCCAGATATCTGTATTGTTAGTGGGCACCAAGGAATCATGTGAAGAAATCTATTCTCCAGCTCCCCCTGCAGACAGACTCCTTAATGGCTCGGCTCTGCCTGCCTATCTGACATGTGGGTTTTTTCCCCGTCAGATTTGGCACACAGTTTAAGTAGAAACTTGTCTCTCCTGTGTTCATCTCTCTCAGCTACCTTAGAGTGCTAGGGCATTTTAATGCCTTTTCTTGCAGTCTTAAAAGTGCGGTTCGGCGCCACTTCATGTTCACAGCCGTAGCTGTTGCCAGCACTGATGTGGACCTAGGATCCAAGCCTGCTCTAAGGGTAGTGTCAGCCTCATCTGCCATTTTAGTAACTCTGAGGCTCCTGTGAGCCTAGTTAGTCTGCTCCTGAGTCAATCAGAGACTTTGGGGGGAAAACAGCGGGAAACAGCTCTGAAGCACAAAGCTCCTGTAATGAGTCAATTTGGTGGCGTGAGTGATAAGGGAGCGCAAAGCCACTGCACAATCCTGGCTATTGGTAGTTTACTTGGATTACTTGGAGCACGAATCTCCTGTCACATTACAGCGTGAAGCTCCTGTATTCACATTTAAATCATTGGCAGTAAGCGGCAAATGGGAGCATGAAGGTCAGAGCGCTAAACTCCTTTGTCCAAATGCTAGTCATTGGCAGCTAGTTGTCAATTTGGAGCACGAAGCTCTTGTGGCCGAAGAAAGTCGTTGGTGGTTAGCTGTCAATCAGAACGCGAAGCTCCTGTGGCCAATGCGCTGCCTTAATAAGTACATTCTGCTGGGCACTGTTCCAGGAACAGCTCTTGTGCCTGCAATGAAATTGGAGCGCGAAGCTCCTGCGACAGCCCAAGCTTCAGGAATCTCCGATGTCAGCGTTCCAAATATCATCCAGAACTAAATCAGACTCGAAGGCAAAACATTCCTCAAAGTTCCAATTTATTAAGAAAGACATGTTGGCACATCTGTGAAAACCAAAATCTGTAGATTTCCAGGTTTTCACCACCCAGTTGAAAGTTCAAGATCTTGCCCCCACACCCACAGGTCTGTCACATGGTCCAGTCATTCACTGCCAAGCTGGCAGCTTTGCCCATCCAGTTCCAGTTAGGTGTGAAGACAAAGGATGACCTTGACTTTCTAGAAATAATTTTGTTATGGCTACATATCCCCAACAACCCTCCTTCCCATTTTCCCACAATAGAAAATGCATAGTAGAATAACAGAAAGTGTGGCAAGCCACAGGATGAATCCCTCCCAAGATGGATTGGAGGGAGCACATTTTGAACCTCCTGTAGACTACATGGGAATTGAGGCATTTTAGGTCCAGGATCACTCTCCAACCCCCCAAGGGCTTTGGAACCACAAACAAGATCAAGTAATATCCCTGTTCCCGTTGTTCTCTTGGGACTATCTCTATAGCTTGGATGTCGAGGAGGTGACTGATGGCCTCCTCCATGAGAGTTCGCTTTATGGCGTTCCCAGAGACAGGGCAAGGAACAAAGTAGTTCGGTGGGATGGAGGCAATAAAGGCTGTTAACGAGGGCGGCGTTACTGGGACAAGCCCAGGGTAGCCAGCTCCTGCCGCAATCGAACTGGATCCCCAGGGAAGGGAAGCTATGGCTCTGATCCTATACCTGCTCTGAACAAAGAGTCCAGGGTGATTTGGGTCTGTCGGGAGCCAGGAAGAGCGTGGCTATCTCTAATGCGCCAAAACAGGTGGAGATAGCTGTAGCGCAAAAGTCCTTTGAGGGAAATCCCTTTGCTGGTGTTTCCCTAGTTCTTAGGCATCGGGGGCGTTGCCTGCCGAGGCTGGCTAGCCGGAATAAGTAACGAGGGAAAGGTTCCCTTTTAAACGTTCAAGAAGTAAATTCGGAATAAGAAAAACCTGAAATCCGTCCACAAGTCTGACGATCGTCTCCAAACGTCTCTCTCGGGTCTGACTGAAGTCAAAAACTGGGGGCCAGAGAGAGAGGCAGGAGGTGTGGCTTCAAACTATGACTCTGTCACTGGGCAGATCTGACTGTAGCAACCCATTCCTGGACTATCCGGCAACTATATTTATTTCTCTACTTACAATTAGTCTATCTCAAAACACTGACACAATCCAGCTAAAGTAAAGCTCTTTAAAGTCTACAATATTTTACTTTATTAAATAAAACATAAATATGCTGGATCGTACCCTTAATGGGCAAGAAATACATAGATTAATAACTGGAATGGTAGTTTTATTTTCTATGATGGTATCTCATGCATCTGAAAATCTACTGTCTCTGACTATGCAACTGTCAGTGAAGGACTCATTTTAAGAAAGCTGGCAGGGAAGACAAGATAACAGATTAATAATTAGAAGGCCATCAACTTTTCATAACAAAGGGAAATATCAGAGCATTTTCAAGTTGCCAGTACATTAATCCTATGTTTCCAATGCTATTAAAGTTATTAACATGACAGCAATTGGCGGAGGGAGTGGAACTGTATAATTAACTGCTCTTGGAAATAAAATGGAACCAAAAATGTGGCATAGAAAGATGCACACAGATAAAACAAAGAAGAAAAGATTAAAAAAATCCATCTGTACTTTTAGTAGGGGCTTATCTCTACACCAAACTTCCCCAGCTTGTACTGTACAAGCTTCAATTCCCAGAGTTCTCAGTTTGTTTGGCCTAATTTCAACTTATCTGAAGATAAGGGACTTAAGAAAAGATAGTAGACAAAAGGGGGATAGAGTAAAAGCTAGACAAAATGTGATCCCCTCATAATTATACATAATATATATAATATATAATATCTACAATCCTTCTCTATAGATATGCTAACTAGTTTTTACATTTCCCAGAATGGAAAAGTAAACTAACTTTCATTTTAATTGATATATGATTCACCTTGAATTGTTCCTACAATGTAAATTAATTCAACACATTTAAAAATTGAAATTCATTTCAAAATACAAAAATAAAAGCAATGGCTCTCTTTTTCTGAAATAATATTTGGTTCAAAACTTCACAGTGTCCCACTTTTAAATGCATAAGAATGCCAACAAAGAAGGAACTGAAGAACTAGAAGCAGCTCAGATATACTGTACAGGGAAAAGGCTACATTTGAACATATAATTTTGCTATTATTGGCAGAATGTGCTAATCTCTAAAAAATAAAGCATGATACATCCAGTCACTGATGTAACTCCAGTTTACATGTAAAAAGATGGATAGTTGTCCTGCTGGAAAAATATTTACCAGACCAATCCAAATCAATAAAGTCATGAGTATTGAATCTTTCTTGAACAGTCCCATATGCACAACTTCTGCTCCTTAGAACTCTTCAAGGTCAACCTTACCACTCTGACTCTTCTTTATCCAGCGGCTATTTTTTTTAACTGAATTCAAATACTGGAAGAAGGGAACCAATGCCCTGTTCTCATATTCAGCTGGACTAAATACCAGCTACCTCCTTCCCCTATGTCCTCATCTCATACCCTTTTAAGCACATTGCTGACAATCAGCCCAAGGATTAGTACTTCCCTCCTGCACTATCAATAGCAATAACAGCAGGACTTACATACTGCCCCATAGTGCTTCACAGCACTCTGTGAGCAGTTTACAATGTCAGCATATTGACCCCACTAGTCTGGGTCCTCATTTTACTGACCTCGGAAGGATGGAAGGCTCAGTCAACCTTCAGGTGATCAGGATCAAACTCCTGGCAGTTAACAGGTTAGCCTGCAATACTGCATTCTAATCACTGTGCCACTAAGGCTCCTCCTATTCCTAACAAGGTATCTGACACAGGCATACCCAGTGTATTTCCTAATTTTGGGGATTCTAGATGTACTGTTGTTATGGTGTAATCCCCTCCTTTGCTTGCTCATAAAGTAGCAAGTAGCCTATTTATAATGACAAATGCAGACAACGTACAGCTTTAGATTACTTTGTCTTTTGTATAGCCAACATCTTAACAATGTATGATCAAAGTGGAACTGTTCTCCTTAAGATGATAATGACATTGAATTTGAGCTTATAGTAGAACTTAGAGCTCCGCTCAGCACTACTGATGTCCTCTCCCAAAGGCATCATTAGTAGGCTGCTTCCCTAATTCTTGCTGGCACTGCCAAGGGCAGCCAGTTGGCCGAAACAGCAGAAAATCACAAAGCAGTGGCAATGAACAATGCAAAAGTTTTTTTTTTAATATAATCATTTTTTAATTTTCTTTAGACTTTATAGAAGAAAATCACTATTCAGAAGTATGTCAACTGCCCAACAGAAAATTCATGGGTATAACTGGTTTAAATACTGTAAGTAAGATATCTATTGTATTTTAACATTTAAAATAAATACCTATTACTAAGTACCTATTAATATTAGAAATAATTATTCATGCTTTTAGAAATCTTCCAAAATTAAATCAATCATTTTAAAGTCCACATATATATTACCACTAATAATAATTTATATTTACTTATTTACTATCCACCAGGGCACAGTGGCCTAGTGGTTAAGACAGTGGACTTGTAAACTGGAAGATTGATTCGAGTTCGAGACCCATGAACTATGCGATGAGGTGAGCTTCCCTTCTTTGTCCCAGCTCCTGCCCACCTAAACGTTCAAAAGCATGCACATGCAAGTAGATAAATAGCTATCACTTTGGTGGAAAGGTGACACCATTCTGTGTGACTTGGAATATAGTCATGCCGGCCACATGACCTTGGAAGCACCTTCAGAAAAAGCTGGCTCCCTCACCTGACAAACTGAGATGAGCATCAGACATGACTGTACAGGGGAAACCTTTTACCTTTTACCTTTATTTACTGTCCAAGACCAAGTCACACCATTAATATATGCATAAGTAACTACATATAGTAGATATATACAAAAAATGTTGAAACCATATAAAGTAAGTATTTCATTGTAGGGACCAAATACTTTTTATTACCTAAGACTATAAATATTGCCTTCAAAACACCTGGTCATTTAATAAGAATAGTCCTCAACTTATGACCATAATGGAACCTGTATTTCTACTGTAGGTCATGAAACAGTGGAAACATGTAAATGAAATTGCTAAATCAAAGGGAATACCATATTTTTCAGAGTATAAGACACACCTTAGTTTTTGGGGAGGAAAATAGGGGGGGGATCTGCCTAGCAGGTATTCATCTGGCTAGTGTTCTTAGTCTGGTCAGCTTCAGCACATGATTTTATCCCCTGGTTAGGTCTGAAAAAAAGCTTCTTCAGAGAGAGTAG
>JANHFT010003350.1:20834-42677 GCA_032467955.1 Pseudoxenodon macrops | reverse complement strand
AGCACAGCTGATAGAGAGAAGCAATGAAAAAAGCCTGCAAAGACTTAGGGCTGGAAAAAAAAAGCTTCTTTGGAGGGAGTAGCAATGAAAAAAGCCTGAAAAGCCGGGAAGATCATTAACATGTTAGATCTGAAAAAAAGCTTCATCGGAGGGAGTAGCAATGAAAAAAACCTGCAAAGATCACTTCATTTGCTAGCGCCTCATTAGGTCTGAAAAAAAGCTTCAAAAAAAAGCTACATTCGGAGTATAAGACGCACCCAAATGTTCAGCCTCTTTTAGGGGGGGGAGTGCGTCTTATACTCCGAAAAATATGCTATATTTTGAAATAAATCATATAGCCTTGATTCAAATGCTGAAAAAATAGAAGTAGCATTTATTGATTTACTTATTTCTTGTCTCCACAACACTTCTCAGAGCTTCAAAAACCTTTGGCCAAAGTTGAAGATTCTCTACAACTGTGAGAAGGTTTTTTTTAAAGCTTATTTGTCTTTACATCAGTAATATATTAAAAAAAACCTTTCGTAAGCTTGTATATTCATTTTGGAATCTAATATTCCCATAATCAGTTCAATATTATCCAAGGAGTATTCAAATTCAAGTGATTACAATGGTATCCATATATGGAGGTATAACAGTCCCTTTATACCACTTTGCCAGAGTATATGGTTTTTCCTCAATTTCAGACGATGATTCACTTCCAATTCACAATTTCTTCTACTCCAGGCAACAAAAGAACAGGAAACTTTACGGTCAGATCTCTTCCATGGGGCATGTATTCCAAAGTTTGATCATTATGCCTTCTTCATGCATTAACTGTTCTCATTCCCTTCTCTGAGACTTCCTGCTTCAGGTCAGTTAGCAGTACTTACTGGGAACTATCCATGGTCCTGATTTATAAAAGCTGCAGTGACAAAGCAGGGTTCGTTTGGAACTAATTTGTAATTCTTTGCTTATATTGATTTGATTTCAGCAAGAGCAAGTCCAGAAAACCCTTAAGTCACAAACCTACTCCTTCAAGGAGAAAGTATACATAAATCCCCCTAAGATTAACTATTACAACAATTACTAGGTTGCCTAGATATCCATTGACAACAATAAATATAAATTAAGATTCACTAAAATAATAGTTTTCCTCAATCTTCACAGCACACTGCCTTATTTAGAACATTACTATTTATTAATAATAATTATTTATTAATTGCAATAATACAAGTATTACTATCTATGATGATAAACTTTCTGTAGCTCTAAGTGTCAATTAAAAGCACTCTCAATTTAGCCTCTAATTCCTAAAGGATAGTTATTTTTGTTGAAGCTCAATGCACAGTGCCTTTAATGGACATTCGTTAAAAGAGCGCATGATATTAAAAAAATAATCTAAGAGATTTCTATATTAATATATGATCCCTACCAAAATTATTAAATTCACATAAAATAGACCCCGGGACACTGCAACTGTCATAAATAAGAACCAATTGTTAAGCATCTGAATTTTGATCACATGATCATGGGGATGTTGCAAAGATTGTAACTTTGAAATATGGTCATGTCATATTTTTCAGTGCTGTTGTAACTTTGAATGGTCACTAAATTAACTATTGTAAGTCGAGGACTACCTTTATGCAACTAAGACACTGTTGTGCCTACATTTGATGAATTCTCAGATGAGGAATAGGAGAGAAAGCATTGGAAGAAGCCTCAGAAGATTCAGCTGAAACACAGCTCACAAACTTAAGCTAAGCCAAACAATGCTACCAAAGATGAAGATATTAAGAAGGTCAGTCCTTCTCCCCAAAGTCTAGGAAATATTTGGAGTGCAAGAGATTAATCTGGGACAGATCTTGCATGATTAAGATTTTTGCTAGATTTTAGAAAATTAACAACTCCTAGGCTCAGACAAAAAATTCCCTATTGCAGTATTTAAGCTTGTGTCTGACAGTCTTGTGTTATCAGCAACTATGGGCTAATGATAAGCTGCTTGACTTGTTAGTCATGGTTATGATTCTCTGTACTTCAACCCAATTTTTGTAACTCTGGTTACTCTCAGATTTCTTTATGGCAACACCTTGAATTTGAAGAATTAGATACATTAGATTCTGGTTAATTGCCCTGCTTTCATTGTGCACTTTCTCTCTCTCCTTTGCCATACTTCTTCCTTTGCAATTTACAGTCATGAACAAAAGACAGATCATGCAAACACTGCCTGAAATCTACATACTATATGCTAACATCTTCAATTACTGCAGCAGTTGTTTAATACATGATTCAGTAATAAACTTCATTGGTTTAATATTTTTAACCACACCTGTGGAGGCTGCTGAAAAATTTACAACTCTCCAGACTGTGGCTAGATCACAAGACCCACACAAAAGTCAAAAATGGTATATTCTCTGAGATCTATTTTTCCAAGCTAAAAAGTGCAAAGAGAAAAAATTTCAGACAAAATTGTCACAATTTTGATGTTTAAAAAGCACAGTGAAAAACATCAAGAAAGGGAATTGAAGTGTGGATTATGTAAAGGAAAAGATCATCCAAAAAAGGAGAATACAGAATATATATAGTTCAGGGTTGAACTGTGGAATACTTGGTACTCTCTTGCAGAGATTTCATTTGCTTGCAGACACTTCATTACCCAGCTAGGTAACTTCATCAGTGCAAATGTGATTGGTTTGCCCTGCCAATTTGGTAAGGGTGTAGTTTTCTCCTTGGTAGTTCCTAGATTAGGGCATTATTTTCTACTTGATTGGTGGTCTGGTGTTAATCTCTGTTTATCTGGGTGTTGGCTGCAAGGAATTTATCCTATTTTTTTTCTTTTTTAATGTCTCTTTTGAATGGTGTGTAAATGTGCTTTATCCCTATGCCTATTTATTGCTGTGAACACTTTCCAGGAATTCCCTAGTATTTTGGGATTAGAAGGAAACAAAAAAACCAGAACACATCCTCTCCAGAAGGATTCCACAGAAAAGATCTTGTTAAATATAGTTTACACCAACGTCATTCAAAATGTGTCTCCTTACAAAATATCCTTGCTTTTATTACATCCAATTCATGTACAACGTGTACTCTTTATTTTTATCATCACTCTGTTTTGGAGGAATTTGTTTAGTATATGCTTATGCTATATTGCAGTCTATTAAGTGTGCAATAGCAGTATGTCTAAAACATGATGTACATACCATAATTTTTAAAAATGTATTTTATTGCTAAAGTGCTGATCATCACCTGGGCCTTCAGCAATATTTTGCTGGTGGAAGGTCTTGTAAAAAAATGCAGTATCTATGAATAAAGTGAAGTATAAAAAGATCAAGTAGGACCTCTATTTGCTCTGAAAAGCAACCACAAGTATGAATTTGAAAAATAATTTATGAAGACCAAGATAATTTTGTTTCACAGGAAAAAAGTGAGAGGGAGGGAGGGAGGAGGAGGGAGGGGAAGAGAGATAGAGATATGTTCTATTTATATATAACTTATAATTACTCTTTTTTTCCTATGAAAAAAAACTACCTTGGTTTTCATTAATTATTTTTCAAATCCATATTTGTGGTTGCATCATACAATCATTTGGGTTCTCAATCAACAATACAGACTATTTGTAAACTTATAAACATATTCATGTTCCTAACTTCATCACATCCTTGGCTTAATCCTTGTTCAATCACTTAGTTAAGTGTTCCATCTATTTTCAAACGTGCTTTATTTCCATCATATATCATTCTTACAATTGTCTTTTAAGTTACAGAAAAGCAGATTACAATTGCATATTAATTCCAGTTCTGTATTAAACTGGATATTAAAACATCAAAAGAAATGTGATCAATTACTCAGACAGATATAAGGTCACTTATATGTGGATATGTTTAAGAAGAGGCTGGAAAGCCATCTATTGAAATGTTTTAATTTAGATTTTTTGCACTAAGCAGAAGACTCTTCTTTCAATAAAAAATGGAGCCTACATTATTTAAGTATGAAGTTTTCTCACTCTCACGCACATAAAATCTACATGTCCGCATAAGTAATCTATATTACTAAGGCTCAGAGCTGGAAGGGACAAAGTCCAAATGGATTGGATTGAGGTGGGCAATCATTTAACAATCTACAATTCTCAATTAACAACTCTAACAGTGGATGTTAGGATTGCCATCCTTGGTCATTGCAGTTCTATGACATCTTGCTTTAATGATCACGCTGACTCACGATGCCAATCCTAGTCCCAATTGAGGTTATAGATTGAAAATTATCTGTAAACGTCTTAAAATCTGAATCATAATTGTGACATTGCCGACTATAGTAAGTAATCATAAAATACATTTATTCTACTAAAACTGACACTTGTTTTGTCATGATTTCTAAGAAATGGCAGGTTGATTAATAATAGCTAAATAAAGCTTATTTTAAGTATTGTAAAAGGAGAGAAGCAAATATCATTTAACAAAGGTTAAGGAGACAATGCATTTATAAAACACGTGTTACTGCTATGGTTTAACAGACGAATATGTGAATAATGAGAAAAATGACAGTTTTCAAGAGAATACTATTATTAAAAAAAATGTTCCCTGCTGTGCATTCTAGTAGCACCTCTGTGATATGCTGATAAGCATGAAAATGGAACTTCTAAAAAGCAAAGAATCTGACAATCTCATTAGTAGAGATCAAGGCTCTCTGGAGAAAACATAAGCAAACCATGTGTATCCAATACAATCTATTTTATCTTACTTACTTCATCTCAGCCTTACTGTATTACTATCAAAAAACATTTTTTAATCTTAAGTGCAATTCAGATCAAGCACTTTTCCAATACTGTACACCTACTTCCATGAGGCATAGAAGTGCGTCTCTAAAGTGCATCTCATTTTCAGCCCTCAGAATATATTCAGTAACCTGTGCCTAAAGACAAGCTCTGAGCTAACATAAAGATTGAGCAGTTTCTACTAGTAGGATTTCACTGAATTATTTGCCTGACTCTCACTCTGTACTAACACAGGCAGTGCTTCAAACTCTGCATTATAAAACATTATTGAAGATAACAAGATCTATATGGTAACTGAAGTACTAGCTGTGAAATATCAAAAGAAAAGTGATGGGGTGGCAGCTTTTAACATCCAATGGGACAGCTAAATTGTTTCTTCACCACTATGCTGGAGCTTAATTGATAGCCCCCCGAAGGAACTGTCTGATGGTGGGATCAATGACAGTTCCGAGATGTGGAGGAAGAGGTCAGGGTGTTGCCTCCACTCACCGTGGTAAACCCGGGATCTGCTCAGCCAGTCTGCCCGCACGTTGAGGTGGCCCAAAATGTGGGCGGCTTGGATGGATAATAAATGCTCCTCAGCCCACTGACGCAGGAGTACAGAAGCATCCATGAGAGCCTTTGAATGGGTGCCCCTCAAGCAGTTTACGTGCGCCTTGGCTGCAATGTTGTCAGTTAGAATCAAAACATGTGAGCCCTCTACTAAATCTTGGAATGAGAGGAGGGCCAGGTAAATGGCCAGCAATTCGAGCCAATTGATATTGTGGAGCACATCCGACAGCAACCATTGACCCTGGGCCATCTCTGTGGTGTGCGCACCAACCAGAAAGACTTGCATCTGTAGTTATGGTAATTCTAGGGGGGTCCCTGAATACCAAACCCTTGGAAAGGGAATTGGAAGACCACCAGACAAGGGACCTGCGAACCTCGAGAGGAACAGAAACCCGGAGGAGAGAGGAACTGCGACCTGATCGCTGGTAAGGAAGAAGGAACCATTGAAGGGGGCGAGAAGTGGAGGCAGGCCCAAGGAACTATGGAAATGCAGGAAATCATTTTTCCTAGCAATTTGGACAAAGTGAGTAAGGGGGTGAAGAGGGAATGCCTGACCTGGTCCACAAGGTGAAGGAGACCGACTTGGCACTCAGGCGACAGGTAGACCTTGGACTCAGTAGTCAATGACTGCGCCCAGGTGAAGGATGCAGGTTTTGAGAACAAATTGGCTCTTGGCGTCGTTAATAGAGAAGCCATGATCCTGCAAGGCCTGAATGGTGGTGGCCAGGTCCCGGGTCGCCCCTGATTCTGAGGACAACAAGATGAGGATGTCATCCAGGTAGCAAAGGACTCTGACTAGAAGGGACCGTAAATGGCCCATGAGGGCAGACAACAGTTTTGTGAATACCCTTGGGGCTGAGGAAAGGCCGAAGGGAAGAGCCTGATATTGGTAATGTTGGGTCCGATAACAGAACCTAAGATACTGTCTGTTGGGGGGGCAGATGGGGACATGTAGATAGGCCTCGGTGAAGTCTATTGATGCCATAAAATCGCCCTGCTGGACGCCCTCCAAGTTGGTCTGGAGAGACTGCATTTTAAAATGCCTGTACCTTACCAGGCGATTGAGGGACTTGAGGTCGAGAATTGCTTTCCACCTCCCAGAAGACTTCTGAACCAGGAACAGAAGGGAGTAGAAACCCTGACCCCGTTGGTCCTCCGGGACCAGTTGGATGGCCTGGATGTCCAACAGGTGACCGATGGCCAAGTCCATGAGATGCTGCTTGGAGCGATTCCCTGAAAGGGGGCAGTGAACGAAGAGCCTGGGGGGAGGGGAGAGAAATTCAATAGTTAGACCCGACCTCACAGTGTCCAAAACCCATTGGTCTGAGATAGTGACCTCCCATTGGTGAAAGAACAGGGCCAGGTGACCCACAATGGGAGGGGACGAGCTGGACTCAACAGGGGCGTCTGAATGGGCGACCTCTACCGGCTTGGAAGGGCTTCCTGGGAGGGAAGCGTTGGTTTGGCCTGGGAGGCCTGTCCTGCCTGGGCCCTTGTCTGGGGGGAAAGAAGCACTGAGGATGGGGGCCCCCAAATCCACCGTCTGAACCCTGAAAGGGTTGAGACCTACCCTGACCTCCTGAGCGAAAGAGAGCCCTGCGATTCATGGGGGCAGGTATTTTCGCTTATCCCTGGTCTCTGACAGGAGAGGGTCCAGAGGAGGGCCAAAGAGGAGGGAGCCGTAGTAGGGAGAAGCTGCAAGACGCCACCTTTGCCGGATGTCGGCCTGCCACTGGCACAGCCAAAGTAGTCTCCGAGTAGTGACCGAAGACCCAAAAGCTTTAGCAGCAAATCTAGCCGCGTTCAGGTGGCATTAGCCGAAAGGTCCAGGAACCACCTCCATCTCCACAGCTGGCAGGGAGAACAAGGGGCCAGAGGAACTCAGGTTGGATGATGATGACGCCTGAGAGGGGCCCAGATTGGAAAAACCAGTGGTGGATGCAGCCTTGGCAAGCAAGAATTTGAAAAGGTGAGGATGAAAGAGACCCGCAAATGGCTGTTGGTCAGGGGCCAAGTCCTCATCCTCTGACATCTCCACTGCTGGTGCCTGGTCCTCCCCTAGAAGGGAGGCTTGGTCTGGGAGAGAATCAGGGTCAGTCTCCTCTATGGCCTGAGTGGCAGGAGTAAGCCTGTGAGACCCCCGGGTCAGAGCAGTAGTAGTGGGAGGCAAGGGGTTTTCAGGCGAAGGCCTGCGTTGTAACCCAGCTGCAATGCCTCGTTCAATTGCAGCTGCTATAAGTCTCTCCATATCAGGAAAAAAATTAGAGGGGGTGCCTGAAACCTCGCCAGAGGGCTGCCTAGAGAGTGAAGGTGGAATGGCAGGAGCTGCTATACCTGGTCCCAGGTTGTATGTCTGTGGCTGATACTCAAAAAGGCCCAAGGAAGGGTCTGGGTCATTGCTGGCATGCTCAGGGGACCAGGAAGGAACAGGTCTGGAACTCACAGGAGGGGTAAGGGTTGAAAAGGTAGAATCCTGCTCTCTAAAAAGCCTGTCTTTTTTGGCCTGCTCTTTCTGAGCCTTGGAAATGGTCTTCTCCATAGCTTTTTGTCTCTGGTGAGCTACATGAGTAGACATTTTAGAGGTTTTCCTCAGAGCCTTGCCACGCCTCTGCCTGGAAACTGGATGGCCCCGCCTCTCAGAGCTGGTGGCAGTTGGAGCAGATGCAGCCTCAATGGGGGCATTGTCAGCCATTACGGTCTCTTATCAGCCCATAGTCCTGTTATTTTAAAATAATTGCAACCCTTTCTGAAGGAAAAATAAGCCCCAATACAAAGAAAAATACAGCACCCTGGGGCTGAGAGAAATGGAGGGTCCCTATAAGGACTCTCTTTTATGTCTCCTCAGTGTGAGGGACTAGTCATTTGGGTAAGTTATGGCCAGAGAATGGATTTTTAAGTTCTGCTGCCAGCCAGCAGGTCAGGAGCCACCGTTGCGGCCTTCAGCGAAGAGGCAAACCTCCCGCCGGAATTCTGGGCCTCAAAGGGACTGCAGCCTACAGGAAGGGAAAGTCCCTTCCCGCCGGAATATGGCGCCGGGTGAGGGCGATGGGGCCAGGGACGTAATCCCACGAAGGTGAAATGTCGTACCGCCGCAGTGTGGAGGTCCCAGGAGAAGCGCTGTGCCCATTGGGCTCTTCGGTGAAACGGCACCACCGCCGCCAGAATGTACAAGCACAAGGCTGAGAGGACCACCAAACAGCTGTAGCTGTGGCTCTGTTTCAGCCTTGCCAAAGGAAAGAATTCTTTAAAAATTCAGAAAAAAGTCAGAAAAATTTAGAAAAATTGCCAATTAATAGCTAACCAGCATTTAGGAATGGGAGAGCTCTAAGCACGTCTGTGCAGGACGGACCGAGTCGAAAAAAGCAGTGGAGGAGGCATGGTCTTCTAGCTTGCAGACTCGGTCCTATTGGACAGCAGAAGGAGCAATCCCGTTCCTGGGTGCTGTATCCACCAGGATGGAGAATAAATAGAGCACAGAATATTTGGTGGCTGTTGAAGGGCCTCCGCCCCTTTTTAGTCAAGTCACCCTGGACAATGAGGCCAAAACGGCAAGGATCGAATAACAAAAGCAATGAGGCCAAATGGCAAGGATCGAATAACAAAGAAAGGAGAAAATAACAAAAAAGGGGAAGAACTCTAACCAGCCAGCAATCCCTATGAGGGAAACTGGCTTGAACTCACTGTTTGACAAATGTTTTAAGAGGGAGAACTAGCATCACACGTGCATTCTAGTCTGAGGACTGAGTCAAAACTGGGTATCCCAGCAACGAAGGCGGTCTATAAAGTCTTGAAAAGATTCAGTCCTATTGGCTGAACAGACGAGGACATCCCATGCCTGGATGCTAGCTCCACCCTCTATGGAGAATGGCTGGATTACAGAAGGAAAGACACACTGACACGGCAGCCATAATAGTAAACCAACTATATAGTATGGACTTCAGATTAAGCCTGCATACAGAATACACAAGTGACAAAGATTAAACTTTTCCAACTTGCAACAAAGTTAAGAATTCTACAGAAGTAATGCTAACTACATAGACCAAAGCATTGCTGTATTAATGCTTTTGTGAAAGGAACAAATCAAACTACTTTGTTTCGTAATATGTAGAGATGACTCAATGGATACATTTGGGATTTAAAAGATAAAAATCTCTGGATTCCATTTTTTTAATGAGTGGCTCAAGAAAGAAAAGACTGGGGGGAAAAACATAAAAACGCATTGTACTGCTGTAGCAGTATGAAAGATATAAAGAACAACGGTCTAAATCAATTTGCTACTATTTCAACTGAGCCCTAAAAGACTGACTGGTTTCCCTACCCCCTCCATTCCATAAAACCTTGTCAAGAAGGGAAGCAAGGACAGAAGTGTTGGAGCTTACCCCTTATCCTTAGAAGCAATCTACTCTATGTTAGAAACAAATTCTACTTGATGAATTGTGAAAATACCAAATTCTTTGTGAGGTCAATGTGTTTATATATTACCTTGAAGACAGTTGAGGTAACTAACAAGGAACATACAAAATGTTTTCCTATTGTTAATTTAGCCATATTTTGCTTTTCTAATTTAAACAAATTTTGGATTATAAAGTTAAGTATTAATTAACTACATACACCAGGGTCAAAATGACACAACACAACACAATGTGATTGGTTAGTTTGTGATTAAATATCTCATGTAATATTGTTATTGAGTCCCCATGTATCTCTCAACATTAAAAAATGAAGTTGTTTTACTAAGTAGCATTTGCATTATATTCTAAAAGTAATATGGACAAATGGATTTCCAAATGATTATATCTGTCAGGATTCTAGTGCATTTGAAAACTGCTTGCCAGCAAAGACAAAATCATTACTCTAATCCTATCCTAGGCAGGCCATGCATCTCTTATTTTCTCTTAAACAGCTTCCAAATAAATGAAAGCTTTGCTGGTAACATGAGTAGAAGAAAGATATATCTGCTTCTGTGCAACTGAAAGAGAGCTCAGTCTTCAGTCGTCGTGTATCAAAAACATGGAGATAATGACAAATAATAAGTAGCAACTGTGACAAATGTTTTTATTATTAGGTAGATGCCTAATTTCCAAAGAGGTTGGCGAGGAAAGTAGAGGGCTTAGCTTAAAATTTTAAATCCTACTTTTTAAATTGCACTTGCATTCCATCCTATGATGTGGGAGTTCATCAAATTAAGGAAAATAAATTCCTAATGATACATTCCTAAAAAAAAAAAGTTCTGTTTCTATTCATCCTACTGTATGTTTCTAGGATCATATTCTAAAAGGAAGAATATATCAGAGATGGTAAATAAGTCCATATTATTAATAGTTGGAATGTATGCTTATTGTTTATCTTAGTTAAACTTAGTTACTATTAACTACCAATAAGCTGGTTAGACACTCCATTTCATCCTTTGATTTACCAATATTTGTGGCAAAAATAATATATTGGGGTTTCTTATCTTTTCTGTGTAAGACATATTAGCCGATTGCTGCAATAAAGAAATTTATATTAATGACAAAAGAAATCATTGCTATGAAAACTAACTCTACTTTTAGAGAATGAAAAAGCTACTGCTGGAGTCTGAATTAACAGAACAGAAGCTAAAATTTGCAGGTCTCTTTTATTGAAATCTACAGTTAGTACTTAAGAAAAACAATAAATGTCAGACTTGCTACTGATACCTAAATGAAATGTTTCCAATAAACTAAGTTGTAAATTGCAAAGTGTACTGTCTTTCAAATACACAGTAAATCTCATTGAAACACCATTCTAAACATAACACAAAAAGGCCATTTTGGGAGAGGCTCACTAGGTTTTGTGAAGCTGAAAAACACATCATTAGCATTCCCTTTGAGGATTTTGCCTCCCTTACTGACCAGCAAAAGGTACTCATCCTTAAAAGCTGGATGTTGACTCTTTCACTCTTTCAGCTTTTAAAAAATTCACTGTAAATACTCCTTGGCAAGATACTATTTTCTACTAGTAATAAAAGCAATCATCCTAACTGACATATAAGAGATGGATGGTAATTGAGGGTTAAAATGAAACGTTAAATATCTCTGAAAGCAGTTGGAGATAGTATATTTTTTGTAATCTATAATTAAAACATCTAAAAAAGACAATATAGAATATACATATACAGCTCAAGATTTGTGAATGACTGTACTATTCCAGATTACAAGACTGAGGATGACATAATAGGCTCATAAATTAGAATTTTAAATAATGTTCATTTTAATGGGGCAGATGAATTGATATAGATGATGTAAATATAGATGATGTAGATGATGTAGACATACACATAGATATATAGATATAGATATGTAGATCATGTAGCGATTATGGTTAAAAGAATTGATTAACAGTATCCCAGGCAATGCAAAATGTTTTAAAGTCCATATTATTCTTTGGTACACAGAATTTTTAAAAATCCTCTTTTTTCCTCTTGTAACCCCCAGCATACATGTTAACCTAGAATTGTCATTGTTAATGAAGTGGATTTAAAAATAATAATACAATACCAAAGGTTTAAAATAACTTCCCATTCTGACCATTGTTTGAAAATAACAGATTGTCCACTATTTTGCTCTCTTTATGCCCACCCTATCTACAATTCTCTGTTAATATATGTGAGCAGTTTCCAATCATCTGATTTTTTTAATACTTTGAGCATGCATACATTTGGTACACCATAAATATTCCACTGAAAAGGTCAACGTATGCTGTCTTTATAAAAATAAAGGATGCTCATATGAAGAGGCTGCCTGTCAGAATCCAGGACAGAAAACTACATGCTGCTCTCCTTCCTATCCAGCAAATCCATACGCACTGAAAAAGTGGTGTAGGAAAAAAATCTCACACAAACTATCATAGTTTCTTGCTTTATAATGCTCCAAATAATCAAAGGAATTGCAAACAAAGAATTAAAGGAAGTATTTGTACCTGACACAAATATGAAATTTTAAAGTAAGTTCAGAACAGTAACTCTTTTGCTAATTTAGGGACCTAGGTTGCATGCAAAGCCATCCTGCCCAGTCCATGGAAGATCATTTTTCTCATGAGACTGGTCCCTGGTGTCAAAAATGTTAGTGACCACTGACATACAGCATTCATACTCCATTCCTACAAACAGAAAATTAATGACCAGAAGGGGCGTTGGTCTTACCTGATGCGCTCCTTCTCGTAGGGTTGAGATAACCACCAGGAATGGGTTAATCTCGTTCTGTCAGCTGATTGGACTGAGTCTGTGCTGAAAATCCCGCCCTTGTTGCTAGGCAATCCAGCTTTAAATGAAGATGATGGACAGACTCGACGTGTAGCCCTGTGGAAACATACTCCTAGATAGAAATAAAAAAAACCTGCGTAATAAAACAGGAGGGGCTGGAGGCTATCTCAACCCTATGAGAAGGAGCATATCAGGTAAGACCAACGCCCCTTCTCCATAGTTTGTTGAGATAGCCTCTAATACTAGTCTGCCTATCTGGTGACAAGTATACTTTGCCTGGATATGGTTGGAGGGGGGGAAATTACTCTTCTCCACGTTAACGGAGGAGCCAAATTTCCTGAGGATTTGGGCCGTTACCTGGAGATCCTCTTCCGCCTGTTGGAGTGAGGAGGACAGGATCAGTATGTCATCCAGGTAACAGAGTATACGTATTGGCAGGGTCCGAATGTGCGCCATTAAGGCTGCCAGGATTTTGGTAAATACTCAGGGAGCAGATGAGATGCCAAAGGGCAGGGCCTTGTACTGGTAATGAATACCTGCATAACAGAACCGGAGGAATTTGCAGTGGGTAGATCGAATTGGAATATGCAGGTAGACCTCCATCAAGTCAATAGAGGCGAGGAAGTCACCCTCACTGACGCTACCAAGAATCAATTGCAACTATTACATCTTGAACCATCGGAATAGCAGGTGACGGTTCAGACGTTTTAGGTCAAGAATCGTTCTCCATCCCCCTGAGGTCTTGGGGACTACAAATAGGATGGAATAGAAACCGTGTCCCAGTTGGTCTCTCGGGACCTGTTAAATTGCCCGGATGTCTAGCTGATGTTTAATTGCTACATCCATTATGGTTCTCTTAGAACTGTTTTTGGATACAGGGCAGGAGATGAAGAACCTCGGGGGAAGGGACAGGAACTCCAGGGAGAGACCGGATCGTAAGGTCTCCCTGACCCAGGCACCTGATGTGATGGCGTCCCATTGGTCAGCGAAGAGGCCCAATGGGAGCCTCGGAAGCCTGATTACTTGGAAGGGACGGCCTCCCCCCCCCAAAAGAGCCGTCTAAATGGCCTGCCCCTGGTAAACCTATCGTGAGGTTGTCTTTGCCTGTAGGGGAGATGGCCTTGAGGCTTGGGGAACCCCGCACCTGAGTTGTAAACTCGAGGCCAATGATAATATGGGGCAGGGCGGAAGCTGCCCCTCCTAGACAATGAAGGGAAGACCTTCTTTTTATTCCTGGACTCCACCAAGATAGGATCCAGGGAGTCTCCGAAAAGGTGCTGTCCCTTGAAGGGGGTAGAAGCCAGGTGCCATTTGTTGCAAGCGTCAGCGTGCCAATTACGAAGCCAGATCATGCGGCAGGCAACAACAGAGGATGCTATGGCCTTGGACGCAAACCTGGCTGAATGTAATGTGGCAGTAAAGCGAGCAGCTGCCAGAAGTTTGTTAATGTCTTGATTTGCCCTGGTGTCGGATGATGGAATTCAGTCCCTCAGTTGTTTCAATCACACCAGGGATGTACAGGTGAAGAATGAGGCGGTGGTTGATGCCCTGACCGCCCATGCTGCGGCCTGATGTGTCTTTTGCAGAGACTGTTCCATTCGTCTATCCCCTGGGTGCAATAGTTCATCTGGCTCCCGAGGTATAGATTTGGTCTGATGTAGTAGTGCCATCACAGGGACATCCAGATCGGAGTTTGGAGAACTCGAGTCAAGTCCGGAGCTACATTGAAGAATCTCTTGTCTGTGACCGACGGGATAGGATCGGATGCAGGTATAGTCCATTGCCGTTGCACCAGGTCCACAAATATCTTGGGAACTGCCACTACCTCTGTCTCAAGCGTGGGCTCCGTAAATAGCAGATCAGTGTCTGGTGTAATGTCCGCTGTTGTGGTCATTGAAGGTGGGCCCAGGGAGACAGAGTTCTTGGCTTTGAAGAGCAAGGACCTGAAGAGGGACGGTTAAAATAAGTCCGTGAACGCGGGCTGGTCAGGGACAAAACCTTCATCCTCTGAGAGGTCCAGTTCCTCCCGGCCATTGTCATCTGATGTGTGAGAATGCGGGAGGTCTGTCTCGGGACGCTCCAGGGAGTCCTCTCTCAGTATGAGACTGTGGTCGATGTCATGATGACAAGACATCTCACTGATGGGGGAGCGATGGTATCTACGAAGGCCCGCTGCTATCCCTTGCTCCACAGCCGCAGAAATCATAGCTGTCATGTCCACCCCGACTCTGATCTGAGGCTGGTGGCCGGCGGCATAAACATAGCATCTGGTGTAGCTTTGGGCTTTGGAGCCAGCGGGGGTGGAATTTCCTCATGGGGCAGGTCAGATCCCCATAGAGAAGCTTGGTCAGGGACAAAGCTGGCTGCTGCCAGGGCTAGCTGTTCCTCTGTGCAGCCTGAGGAGACTGTGGATGGACTAGGCCTGGATCCAGATTCTGCTCTTGATGTTGCTGGTTCAACTGTGTCACCTCTTTTGTATGCCCTGTCAAAAATCCATTCAAGGGTTTTTGTCACATCGGCATTCATCTTTTTCTTCAGCCATGGATCGCTTGGGGGTCTTATGAGAGGTCTTGTCTTTTGAACTGGCCCTCGAGTGGCCTTCAGAGCCACGTTTGGAACTCTTTGATCTGCTCCTGGAATTTTTACTCTTGCCTGACATGTGGGCCGCCGTTCACAAGATCGTGTTTCACTTAGTGACTGTCAGACCAAACCCTTCAAAAGGGAGGCAGAGTAGGAACAGCAGTGCTGGAACAGTTAGGTGGTATTAATTAACCAGGCCCTGGTGAGTTGTGAAGCGCTAGGCTTCTGAGGCCACCGTTTGCACTTATGATCGTCTAGTGGATTTGGCCTTATTGTTATTTGTAGAGGCACTATTTCTGTATTCAGCAGTGGTCACTGAACCGGGCTATGCTGCTATGCCTCACTTTTGGTCTTATCAAGGCCAAAAACTACCTTTTATTTCCGTTTAGTGACCGGTCCTGGAGCGCTAAACTCCTGCCTCTAGAGCGTGAAGCTCCTGGTAGCCGCAAGCGAAGGTCCGTTCATCGATCTCAGAATCTCCGGTTTGGTGCGCTTTTTGCTTTGTTTAAAATGGCAGCTGCCGAACGTTGGGAATAATTTAAGCGCCCCGGGCTAGCCTTAGCCTGAAGGATAGTGGCCCGCTGGCTGTTGCTAGGGACGATCCGACCTGAAAACAGCCAAAATCCTCCCAGGGTGACTTTCTTTAAATAGACCTGCTAGTCGTTCTCCCATTGGAGAACTTCCCGTGCGCAGCCGGAGCCCCGGCTTGCGGCGTTTAATCCAGCGGCTCCAACAATGTCTTTTAGGAGTCAGCTGGGGAAACTCACAGTTTGAATAGAAGTTCTCTGATGATATTTGAAGCTCTAAAACTGACAGCCTAGGAGAAGGGCTTTATGCGTCTGGTCCGCCTGAGGACTGAGTTTAAAGCTGGACTGCCTAGCAACAAGGGCGGGATTTTCAGCTACAGACTCAGTCCAATCAGTTGACAGGATGAGATTAACCCATTCCTGGAGGCTATCTCAACACACTATGGAGAAATAGGCTTTTTCTCTCATAGTAATGATATAAAAGCATCAGACTGCCTTACTCTTTCAGAGAGAAAGAATACCTGACTCATTCTTAAGGATCATATGTTATTCATAAGGTTAGTCATAAACTCAGAAAGCAAGTGTCATAATTATGAGGAACGTCTTGTTCAAGTCTTTTCTCCTTCAATGATTTTATTAAATATTTTATTAAATATGAATAATCTAAAAAAACTGACACAGAAATAAATACACACACACACATATGTATGTATGTATGTATGTATGTATATATGTATATATATCTGTCAGGTTTTTTTTATATTCGTGTATGTGTGTGAAAAATTAAAAGTGTAGTACACATCAAAAAACAGAAATAGATAGATATGGAAAAACAGAAAGGGACCACTTAGTGCAGCCTTCTCAGGATGGCCAGCACACCACAGCCAGCTTGCCACTGCCAAGTCACCTCTGCCAATTCACCACCTCAAGTTGTCACAAGACCACTCCACACAGCCAACTTGCCATGGGGATAATTCACCATGGGCGGCCAAAGAACTGGGTAAGTAGGCGGGCAAGCAAGCAGGTGGGCAGACCGCAGAGCGGTGGTGGCAGCTTCCCATTTTCTCACCCACTGCCGCCACTACCTCCAAGCTCCAGATCTAAGAGGCCAGGGACAGCTGCAACGGTGGACAGGTTGGGTGGCAGGTAGGCAACAGCGGCCAGGGACATCTCATTTTCACACACACACCGCCATTGCTGCTGTTGCCATCCCTGGCCTCTTTGGCCCACAGCTTGACATTGTAGCAGTGACAATGGAAAAAATGGGACACCTCCAGCCACTGCTGCTTCTCTGCACTCTGCCCACTCGCTCACCCACCCAGTTCTCTCTCCAGCCTCCAAAGGCAAGTTATCCCTGCAGCTAGTTGGCCATGTGTTGCCTCCAGCGACTTCGCGATGATGAGTTGCCAGAGGCAACTAGGTAATGGCAAGCCAGTGACAATGAGCTGGCCACATCAAACTGCCTGTGCCAAGTTGTCCTAAACCCATGGAAAAAGGAAGAAAAAATTAGAAGAACTTCCCTCTTCATCCCCAGCAAGTAATGTTAACATCAGATCACTGTCATTTAAAATACAATTAAATACTTCATTCCACAGTTCACCCCATTTTATATCAACCCATCTTTAAACCTTCGATTCTCTTTATTAATCAGCAAAAGTCCATTAAGGCTTATCAGAAATAAACAACTTAACCAACTTAAATATTAGAGACTTAAATTTCCATTTAAGCAAATTTTCCGAATCCTTCTCTTCAAATAATCCAAATCCAATCCCAATTAATACTTAAACATTTTAAGTACCTTGCAAATTAATCCATTACATCCATATAAATAATTATCTTGCCACTTTAAAAAACCATCAGAGATAATAAATATTTTTTTAAATATAATAAAATGAATTTTGTATATCTTCTTTCTAACAGCAATAAAATTCCAACACCTGCTTTCTCATGATCTCTTGGTTTCTTTTCTCAAAATTATTGTCTTTTTTATCAAAATCCTTTTGTAGTTTCAGTGAAATAATTCCAATTCATATCACTCTTTCTATTTATTGTTAGTATCTCTTTAATTTTTAAACCATAATCCAATTCCCTTTGTATATCCAATATTTCTTTCTTATAAATTGCAAATTTTAATTCCACCTTAAAGTCTGTTTTGATTTCATTCAATGGGTTTTTTTTCTCATCATTAATACACTTTGGTACCATTATAAAGGTAAATAGTTTCAGAACTTCATGGATCCAAGCACCAAATATTTCCTTAAAAGTAGCCATCTGATACTCTCTAGTGTCCCAACTTCAAGGGCTTGTAATCAGCTCAACCAAAGTATTTTTGCGATGAGACAGGATTCTTTTAAGTAAGTTCAAAGTCTTTCTTTAATTAATTTGAGCCCGTTAACTTTCTAAAGTCAATACTATAATCACCGAGTGGGGGGTTGTTTTGTTTTAAAAAGAAGCTACAACGTGATTAAAAATATGAGGTTTGGTCAAACTAGGACTTTTGGTGGGGAATTAGTGAACTGATGTTCCTCAAACTCTGTAGGAGATAGTACAGTTGAAAGGCAATTAAATATTGGATCCAGACTGCCAAAAAAGTTTGAAATTACTCATATGTGCTCAAGAACCCTGTTCTTGGTGAGTAAACAGCAGAAATGGATGCTTTTGTAATTTTTGCAATTAGCACCTGGGATTCCATTGTTCTCTTGATACATTAATGTCGCCTTTTGGGGTGGGATACTCAAATCCAGCTCTTCTGATGCCTTAACAAACACTTCCATTTTATTTTATTTCCAACAGTAGAAAAGTTATTTGTCATTGCCTTAATTTGGAATGTTTTTTTCAACTTTCTAGTCAAGTCCACAAATAACCAGGATTTTCCCATCCAAATGTTAACTGGATTTAGTCATGTGCAGCTTAGATTAAGAATTTAAAATCCACTATAAAAATCCTCACAAAAATGACAAATTAAAGACACTATAACACAATTATTTAACAGATCAATTATGAAACCAAAATTAAAAATTAAGATACAAAATAATATGTATAAAACATATTGATATAAGAAAGTTAATGCATTATATGAAATGAGTAAATCATTGTATTTTAAGGGTTTTCCTTGAGAAAGAAGCTTGCTTAAATTGAAGTGCAGATATATTTGTCAGTAGAACATATGAATTTTGAACACAAGAAATAGAAGACAGCATTTCAGGTAATCTTCGTACTGAATTATGCTCTTTCTCTTTCTCTTTCTCTCTCTCTCTCTCGTGTGTTGTGTTTATGTGCAGACAAATGAACATATTGTTTATTTGCTATTGTGTTCTAGGCAGACATTTCTCAGCATTTTCCCCCACAAACATTCTTCTGCATGATTCCCCAATAGCTATATTTAGGACTACCATTAATAAGAGAATGATATACATACTGTATACCAAAAAGTCTACATAACAAACGTATGCATTTAGCTTAGAGGAAAAAAGAAACAAATATAACTATCACAGAATATGCACTGCCTTTACAAGTCACTATCAGCAATCATCATTTTTTCCTCCAATAATATTGAGACTGGTCTGACTTTACACACACAATCCACTTATCTCTGTGGATCATCTGATGCCTGCAGTGATTGAGTTTGCAGAGCTAGTAGCTGTGTTGCAAGTAGAGCAACCTATGTGAGCTGGGCATTTTCAGCAGCACGTTGATCCATGCTGATTTCTGTCGCCATGTGTTCGGTGGTTAATTCCTCTCACAAGTTTAGTTTGGCAACAATCTGTCCTGCCTGATCCACAGAAATCACAAACTCACAGGTAAATCTTATATCTTTAATAAAAAGGGTTTCAAACCAAATCTACTGGTAAAAGGTTTGAACAAACAAAAAGGCAGAAGGAGTTAAGGACCACAATGGTACTGTATGGTAAATGGAGAAGGATCTTTGAGACACACTATTCTCCTTATAGAGGTGATATGACCTGTATTTGTTCCTTTAAGGGGCTTGGTTCTTTCAGGCCAACAGTCTTGCTTAGAGCCTTTGTTCAGCCCTCCTCTCCTCGGTGTAGGTCTTTGCACTGGGAGGACATGTTAGTTCCATCTATTCCAGAAATGGCTGCTCCCCTGGTTGCCCGGAAACTCACTCAGAGGAAGCCCCTCATCTTTTGAATCCAAACTGGTAAAATCCACCTGGCCTTGGAAGTTACCTCTGACCCTTCAGAAACATACAGCATTTGGGGTTTTCCCATAAATGTGTTCCTATCTGATTTTCTGTATTTAACCTCATCACTTATTCTATTACCAAGAGACTCCTTCAATTAGGATTCCAACACTCAGCAAGTTTTCTTTCAACTCAGATTGGCATTCCCTATCCATCAAATAGTATTTGGTAGGGCGGTGGATGTTGGATGACAAAGGATGGGGAGAGAAGTGAATACTTTATCTGAGAGATGGATTTTTATCTTTGACATCTTCTTTTTCCCTCTTTTACATTTATAGTGTTCCTAAATCACAACAAGCAAATAGACATTTAAATGTAAACCAGAGTATTACTCACACTACAAATCTCTTCCCATCTTCATTCTGCAATTGGAAAACTTGGTTGCCATCCTTTGACACTCAGTCCAACCTATGAGAATCCTGGGGCCATGTGATTACATATGATATGCTTTTTGAATTTTTGGTGCAGGAGAAGCAAACAGAATGTTAGAATGATTGGAAGGCCTATCTATATTCAAATCCTTGTGGGAAACAGCAGATGGTATATGTACAATATGTTTCCTTCACCACTCTATTTGTACACTCATAAGCCCAAGATAACTACACCATTGAGCTACTGCACCTGTCAACAATTCAGATTTTGAGGGGAGGAGGACTTGTTTGGAAAGGGAGACATTTCTACAGCTAATAAGAAAATGATAGAGACTGCCCTTTCAAAAGACAGCTAACCTTAAAATTGTCTCTTTAGTCTTTGAGGAAGATTCCCTTCCCTATCTTTCTAGCTGAGTAACACATTGGCTGGGTGCACCTGTTAACAGCTGTAGAGAAAGATAAAGGGACTCAGGTGTGGTGGGGAAGAGAAAAGACCAAGGGGGAGAGGAGAAGATCAGGCTTTTGGGAAATGGTGGTGGTTCGTGTGCCACTGGGCCTAGCCAGCTGGGGTCTTCCAACCTGTGGCAGGTTTGTGCATAGTGTTGGGCCTAGTCAGCTGAGACCTTCCAGGCATAGTAGAGCAGGAAGGTGTCCAGGCTTCTCAAAAGTGATGGGGAAGGAGAAGGCCTGTGTACCACTGGACCTAGCTGGCCAGGATCTTCTGGCTCATGGTAGGTTTCCATATGCCAGTAGGCATTAGGCCTCCTAGGCCTTCCTCTATTCCCTTGGGTATCTTGACATGGCCGCTTAACGACTGCAATGGGGAGAGCTGGGATTGTGGATGTTGAGGAAGGCAGCCATATAGCCAATGACTACAATGTCTTATGACTAGAATTCTGGCCTGAATTGTAATTGTAAATCAAGGACTACCAGTTTACAGTATTTTTCGGAGTATAAGACGCACCTTTCCCCCCCCCCAACAGAGGGTGGAAATGTTGGTGCGCCTTATACACCGAATACAGCAATTTTGACCTCCTGAAGACCCGTCCCTGCAACCCATTTTTATGAAAAATGGACCCATTTTTCGCAAAAACAGGGTGTGCAGAGGGTTTGGGAGACTTGTAGACTGTTTCTGTGGGTTGGGGGAAGGCAAAAACTCCTTTTTTCAAAAAACAGGGTGCGCAAACGGTTTGGGAGGCTTACAGAGTGTTTCTGTGGACTGGGAAAAGACAAAAATGGCTGGTTTTTTGGGAAAAACGGCCCATTTTTCATCCGTTTTTCACAAAAATGGAGACATTTTTACCTTCCCCCAGCACTCAGAAACAGTCTACAGGCCTCCGTGCACCCCGTTTCTCACAAAAACGGGAGAAAAACGGGCCTATTTTTATAAAGAAAACCAGGGTGCACAGAGGGTTTGGGAGGCCTGTTAAGTGTTCCTGGGGCCAGGGAAGACAAAAACTTTTTTTTCTTATTTATCGCTTTGAAATCTTGGTGCATCTTATACACCGGTGCACCTTATACTTGGAAAAATACGATATATACTGTATTTTTCTGAGTATAAGACGCACCTTTTTACCCCAAAAAAGAGGGTGAAAACTTGGGTGCATCTTATACACCAAATGTAGCCCCACCCAGCCACCCCC
>JANHFT010003350.1:0-16379 GCA_032467955.1 Pseudoxenodon macrops | reverse complement strand
TAAGAAGGCGACCTTGTAAGAAAGCAAACTAAGACTGACCTCTCTGAGAGGTTCGAATGGACCTCTGGTTAGAGAGTCCAACACCTTGGAAAGATCCCAGGTGGGGAACCTATGTACCACAGGTGGTCTCAAATTAGTGGCTCCCTTGAGAAACTGCTTAACCCTTGGGTTCTGGGACAATGGCTGCCTGGAGCCCCCTGACAGAACAGTGGACAAAGCAGCCACTTGACATCTAAGGGTGTTAGGAGAAAGGCCTTTCTCTAAACCTGCCTGGAGGAAAACCAATATATCAATGATGGATGCATCCGTGGAGATAAGCCCCTTCTTGGAGCACCATTCACAAAAGATCTTCCATGTGGAGTCATATATGTGGTTCGTGGATGCTCTGCGAGAAGCCTGGATGGTCGCAATGACATTGGCAGGGATCTTATCCTTTCTCAGCAGTTGCCGCTCAATCGCCAGGCGGTCAGTTGCAGCCACTGGGCCTCTGGATGGAACACTGCCCCCTGGCTGAGAGATATACTGGCTTGAGGGATTCTCCAGGGGTGATGCACTGACAAGTTCACGACGTCCGCGAACCAAGGACGCCTGGGCCAATGAGGAGCGATGAGAATCAGCTCGGCCCTCTCCACCAGCATCTTCTGGATGACCCTAGGAATCAATGGAAGTGGAGGAAATGCATAAAGAAGGCCGGGAGGCCATTGACAGCGAAGGGCATCTGTATCTTCTGCTCCCGGCGTGTTGAATCTGGTGTAGTACCTCGGAAGTTGGTGATTGTGCCTGGAGGCAAACAGATCCACTGCTGGATCGCCGAAGCAAACTGCCACCTCCCGAAACAGCGAAGGATCCAGCTGCTATTCCGCCTGATCTGTCGACGACCTGCTGAGCCAATCTGCTTGAGTGTTTGCTGACCCCAAAATGTGAGAGGCCCGGATGGATCGTAGATGACTCTCGGCCCACAAGCCCAGCTGTTCGGCCTCCTACATCAGCTGCCTGGACTGGGTCCCCCCCAGGCGGTTTACGTGGGCCTTGGCGGCCATGTCGTCTGTCAATACGGGGACGTCCTGGCCTGCAACCTCCTCCTTGAATGACAGGAGAGCCAGATGGATGGCCCTGAGCTCCAACCAGTTGATGTTGTGCTCCAACCAGTTGATGTTGTGCTCCAAGTCATCTGGAGACCACCGGCCCTGGGCCCTGGATGACTGTAGATGGGCCCCCCAACCGAAAAGACTGGCGTCGGTTGTCACAATCAGGTGGGTTGGCTCCCTGAATCCGGAGCCCTTGGTAATGGCCCGGGACATCCACCACTGGAGTGAGTGACACACTTCCCAGGGAATCCGCACCGGCAGGATGGACGTGACCCGTTGAAACCATTGGAACAGGAGAAGGAATCATTGGAGAGGTCTGCCTGATGGGCCTTGACTAAAGTTTGTTCTGACCTCTTATCCTCAGGGCGTAGGGCCTTTTCAGGAGGACTGGTCAAAATGGAATGTTGAGAAAGGAGAATCAATGGAGGGAACTTGGAGAGCCTTCATGAATTCAGGATCCATATTATAGAACCGTTTGTCTAAGCTGCTAGGATTGGATCCCGCCCCAGGGGATGCCCATTGTTTATTCAGAATATCTGAGAACATCTTGGGGACAGGAACCTCCTCAGTCTCGACTGGTGGTTCCTTGAATAAGTGGTCCGCTGGCACAGAAGGGCCTGGGTCCTTATTAACGGGAGCTGAAGAGACCCCTAATCCCGTGGATATCTTGGCCTTGTGAAGCAAGGACTTAAACAGAAGTGGTTTAAATAGGCCCACAAAGGCCAGATGGTCAGGAGATTCTTCATCCTCCGACATATCTAGGTCACGATGACATTCCCCTTCTAAAACAGAATCCTGGGATGAAGAATCCAACACCTCTGGGTCCTCCTCTACCATAACTTCCTCTGGGGGAAGGGATCTTAAGCGTTTGGAACCCCTGGATTCCCCTTTTTGCTTTTTGCGTTGTAAGCCAAAGGTGATGCCCTGCTTAATGGTGACTGATATCAAGGCCTTCGTGCTGCGTGGGCTCATAGAGCTACTGGGCTGATCGGGCCTGCAGCCTGAGGCCTTTGGAGAAGAAGAGGCCTCTGGCTGAGAAGGACCTGACCTGGCCTGGAGATGTCCAGGTTCAATCATTGAATCAGGCTCTGATAAAGGACCTAAGTGTGAGCCCCTTTCCTCATTGTCTTCAGAGTCCTCCGGCTCTTGCAATGACCCAAATAAAAGGGGATTGGAAACTAAAGGTTCAGAAACCTGATCTATAGAAGCATCCAGTGATAGGAAAGGGCCCATTGCTTCCTCTTCAATAACAGGGAGGAGGCTGGATTGGTGTGCTACATCCATAGCTGAATCCCTTGAGCTTTTACTCTTCCCCTTAAGAGCCTTAGAGGCTTTGGCAATAGCTCTTTCAATTGCCTTATGCCTCTGCAGTTCTGCCCGCTTCGCCGCTTTGGAGGCTCTGGTAGATTGCCCAGACCTAGTTTTGCCCAAGGAAACGCCCTTTTTATCTACTGCCCCCGAGGTAGAAGAGGATCTGTAGGATGAGGACATCCTATTTAAATAGGGCAGGCACAACAGGGTAGGCAAGACTGGAGAACGGGGCTGGATCCCAACCGGAGAACAAACCTCCACAATACAAATACCTTCCACAGATTGGAGCTGCTAAGCTGACTAAGAGATTTGCCGATCTGATTCCAGCCACGCGGCAAGAAAAATGGCGAATGGGACCAGTAGCACCACCTGCGCAAGCACCGGGAAACTCACCCCCGTAAGCGCCTCTTGTAATACCCCGGCACTCTGTCCTCTGACCTCAGCGCTGCGGAGATACACGTGGGCACTCCAAAAGGAGGAGAAATTCGATCTCACCGAAGAAGCCTCCTTTTTCTCATGCCGGGTTGGCGGCGCGGAGCCAGAGGCTCGTGAGCGCAAAGGGAAGGAACTGCTTGCCAGCAGCCTCCTAAACAGCTCCAATTTCAGCAGAATCAGGCTGAATCACCCTCCACGCTGCTGTAAATCTGACTACAAACTTTAAAGTGAAAAACTAACTAAAAATAAATTATCAAATTTGGCCAAAGGCTCCTGGCCACATTGCCAGGAATGGGAACTAATAACTACACGTCTAGTCCTGGCTGGACTGAGTCAAAAAAAGCGGGAAAGGAGAGCAGGCTCCACCTCTATGGAGAATAATGACAGTTCATGCCACCACAACTATCAGTAGAAGGAAAAGGTATTAGACTTATACAATATAGTTGCAGGCAGAAGCTCTAAAAAAATTCAATTACCATGGGCAAAATTCTGAGAAAATGGCAATGCTCCAGTGTTCCTTCCTCTATGTATCATTCAATCCAAGTATACGTAACAGAGTTGATATACCTTGAAGATCTATGTTGAGATATATAGATATAGATATAGATATATGATGCAAGTATTTACAATGATACATAGAGAACTGTGATATTTCTTGAAAGTATTCTGTACATAAGAACAAAATCTAAGACAGTGCTCCCCAAACTGCATATATACTTGAAGGGAAAATATCACGGGAGAAGTGTTCCTGCCAGAGCCCTATGAAAAATAGTATTGGGGGGAAATGTATTGCAGCTCATTGATATGCAAATATTTTTAGTATGAAGCTCTTCAAGCGTTGACAGTACCAATGCTGTATTAGTATTTATTTATTTCCAACCCAATGGAATTTTAAAAATGAATTATTTAAAAGGAGGATTCTGTCTGTATAGTCACAGGAAAACTCTGGAAATTGAACAGAAGAGAACCATACTTTGTGAGTTGGGAGAAGACACAATGGAAATGTTTGTACTTGAGAACAGGCCAGATTAGAGATTAGGGGCTGTGGAAAAAATTAGCCCAATGGAAGAGGCAGCTGAATAGCCACTCAGAACAATGCCAGCTGCTGCATTTTAAGTCCCCTTTTTCCTTGTCATCCTTCCGTGCTTCCCTATGATAACATTCACTCACACACAAACACAGGAGGAAAGCAAAAACTTGCTCAACAGTGGCACTGTCAACACATATAAAAGCACCCTAATTAGAGCCTCTGACATAAATTAACACAAATGCACACACACAAGCAGCACATATAATATGAACATATCCTGATTATCTCCTGGGAAGAAAGCAAACATGCATTCCTTTAGGGATATAAAACAGTACTTCATTACAGGGAAGAAAACACTGGTAACTACTATGACCACTAATCTGTCTATCTGTCAGCACAATAACTCAAGAATCTGAACAAAGAGAAGTCAGGTGTGAAGGGAAAAAATCCAAATTCCCCAATATAATCACTATGGAAGAAACAGTAGATCACGGGTGTCAAACTCACGGCATCACATTGCCATCACGTGATGTTTTCTGACTTTTTTTCCCTTCGCGGTGGGCGTGGTACAGTAGAGCATCATTCACAAATGAAGGCAAATATACATGTCTCAGGATAATGTTGCAAGATCCAATCTGATTAGGTCCCCAGGACCAGAGGTTTTACTCTCCCGAGTTTTCGGACTTGTGCTGGAGCCCATCCTCTTTGGAATATGTGCCTTAAGCTATTCCATGAGTCATACTTATGTGGTGCCTTCCTATGGGCTGAATGGTGTCCAGTGATTGGTGTCCAGTGATTGGCTGTAATTTCCTTGTGCTGCCAAGTCCTCGTATCTCGTAGAGGTAGATCATCAGTTGGAATGTTATCAGTGCAACCCTCCCCTCCCCCCTTGGTCATGATGACATAATACAGTATTACAGTAATAATATGCCACCACTGCATACCAAACATCTTGTAAAATGCTAAAGATTTAACTTATGTGGGACTTCTTGAACTACACCCACCTATTCTGATTGTTCAGATTATAATAGAGAGGGGAATGCTAATTATCTTTCTGATTATGCAAAATATATCTTCATCTATGCAATTTCTTTCTGTTCCTCTTCCAGCTGCAAAATCTAACCTGTAGTGCTCTTCCAGAGAGTTCCTTCAAAGAAGGTTATTTTCAAGTAATAGAACAGGCTGAAGCAAATAGAAGGCAAGTTAGGCAACCATCAATCACACTTCTCTAGCTAAAATGAGGTATTTTAAAATATATGGATACTGTGCTCAGTACTGCAAAACTCAAGTTGAATTGGTACCAAGAAACAGTCATGCACTATTTGTTGTAAAATAATTAGGGATTCTTTTGTGGGATCACAGTTTTCAAAGGATATCTTTCCCAAAACTGATATGCTCCTTAAAACTCTACTACCCTCAGAAACACATGCACAGAAAAATTGTTTACCTAAATTATGCAATGTAAAGAGAGACCTTTAAAAATAATATGTAAAAAAACCCCGAAGAACATCACACTGATTATGGTTTTGTGGGCTTCTCTTGTGTGCCCAGTGCAGGACCCTAGTGAAGTAGGATCCTCAATCATACAAAAAGCTTATACCTGTGCCTCATTTTCTACTTGATCTTCCACACATTTAGCTGAATATCTGGAGCAGCTGTCAGATGGCCTGGGGTGCTCCTTTGCATTTAAGAAGCAGTTTAAGTGTGTGCCTTTCTAAAGAGACGAAAGGTTTTCTTATTACCTCCTTTCCTGAAGAACATCAGTTATTGTAAAATGGCATCTGCCTAGGCCACAGCTAGACAAGATGCACGTTATCCTGCCAATTCAGAGGAAGATGCTAATGGATGCCACATGGCTCAAATAAAGCAAACATGGTACAGGTAGTCCTCAATTTACAATTCGAAGTTACAACAGCACTGAAAAAAACCAACTTATACCCGTTTTTCATACTTACAACCATCGCAGCGTCCCTGTGGTCATGTGATCAAAATTCAGACGCTTGGTGACTGGCATGTATTCATGATGATTGCAGTGTCTCTGGATCATGTGATCACCTTTTCTGACCTTCTGACAAGCAAAGTCAATAGGGAAGCCAGATTCATTTAGCATCTGTGATACTAACTTAACAACTGCAATGATGCTATATATAATATTAATATTCTGTAATATATAGAATTAAAGAAGCCATCTTTATAGATGTGAGTTAAGTTATAGGAAGAAGGGTTTTTTTGTCTGTAATTTTAAAATAAGGTGAAGAGTTGTATTACGTAGCTTGTGCTTAATTTGATGAATTGGAAGCTACTTCTTTTGTTATTAATAGCCTTTCTTTTTTCTTTTCTGTTTCTTTGTTTCTTTTTTTAATCTTTTTTTCTTACTTTTCTTTAATCTTTTAGTTGGTTTTTCCTATGTCTGTTAAAAATTCAGCAACATTTTTACAAGTTATTTATCATTAGCATCAATTATATTCAGCAGTTCTGTGGAGCAACCTTCCTAAAGCAAATGGAATTAAATAAAACATTGAAGAAGGATTGTGATATTTTTACAATGATTATTTAACATGATAGACATGTATACTTGAAAAATCAACTGTGCTGATCTCTGTATTGATCAAGCCAGCTTTTCTCAATCTGGGTCACTTCCAGTTAAATGTACCCAGAATGATTTATTAGCAATTGTCATACTGACTGGAAATTCTGAAACAACACATCCGGCGGGTATGTCACAGGTTCCTTTGTTTGAACCACTAATAACCAGGCTGACCCAGACTCAACAGACGTTAAGCACTAGAAACTTGGACAATTGGGTTTTCTGTCTCCCTTCAATAGATGGGAGGAGATTTTTATTTTACAAAAAGAAAGCTTGCAGAATTCAATCTTTTATCTTTTTTAGTTTTTACTTTGTATTCCATGAAAAGTTTTTATAGGTAATCCTTGACTTACAACCATTCGTTTGGTGACTGCTTTTAACAACAACACAGAAAAAAGTGACTGGTGGCTGCTTTTTACTCTTACAACTGTTGCAGCATCCCCATAGTCACGTGATCAAATCCAGGGACTTGGCAACTGGCATGTATTATGACAGTTGCACTATACCAGGGCCATGTGATCACCATTTGTAATTTTCCCAGCCAGTTTCAAGCAATCAAAGTCAATGTGGGAAACCAGATTCACTTAATGACCATGTGATTCACTTGACAACTGCCCTGTTTTGCTTAACAACTGTGGCAAACAAAGGTTGTAAAATGAGGCACAACTCCCTTGCTCAGCAACAGACATTTTTGGCTCCATTGTGATCATAACCTGTGTTTTTTCTTCACTTTTTTCTGTTCTGTCTCCGGCTGGGCTTCTTGAATTCTTTTCCTCTTCTTACATATCTTTACTGCATGTGAGGGAAATTGCTTGAAGATCTTTTACTTTATGCCTGTCTGGGAAGGAAATGAATGTCTCCCTGCCCAGTTTTTCCAATTGCTGCCTCCTTTCCAGTTACCTTATCTATCTTTTACTTTGCCTCTTCATTTTATTGGCTCTGATTACTCATCCTGCTCTTCATAAGGCCCATGGGGGCAGAGCTCTCAGGCAATAATCTTCTCTTCCCTTCCTTCTTCTTGCTTTTTTTTTCTTTTTTTTAAATATTGGAACCACATTGGCTCTTTTCTGATCTTCTGGCATTTCCCCTGTGCTCCAGGATTTCTCAAAGATTTCAGTCATTAGCTCTGAGATGACATCTGCCAGTTCTTTTAATATCCTGGGATGTAATCCATGCAGTCCAAGAGGCATGAATTTGTTCAAGGCAACTAAGGATTCTCTCACCAATTCCTTATCTATTTTCATCTGTATTTTCTCTTCTGCTCTTTGCAATACATCTTCTCAGAGGCTGGACTGTTTTTTATTTTGTGAAAATACAAGTGCAAGTCAGGAATTCAACAGTTCAGCTTTCTCCCTGTTATTTATCACCATCTTCTTGTTCTGTACATATACAGGTGCCGGTAGTCCTTGACTTACAACAGTTCATTTAGTGACCGTTCAAAGTTACAATGGCACTGAAAAAAGTGACTTATGACCATTTTTCACACGTACGACCTCTGTAGCAGTCCCATGATCATGTGATCAAAATGTAGAAGCTTGGCAATTGGTTCATACTTCTGACTGTTGCTATGTCCCATGGTCATGTGATCACCTTTTGCAACCTTTTGACAAGCAAAATCAATGGGGAACACAGATTCACTTAACAACTATGTCATTAACTTATCAGCTGCAGTGATTAATTTAACACTGGTGGCAAGAAAGATTGTAAAATGGGGCAAAACCACTTAACAAATGTTTCACTTAACAATAGAAATTTTGGCCTCAGTTAGTGATCATAAGTCGAGGACTACTTGTATTTGGTTCTTTTTCCCTTAATATTTACTCAGACACTTTCAGCAGTTTTCATCCTTAATTCAGGAATTTCCATAGATGTATAGCACTAGCAATAGCACTTATATACCACTTCATGATACTTTTTAAACGATTTACAGAGTCAGCCTACTGCCCCAACCATCTGGGTCCTCATTTTACCCACCTCAGAAGGATGGAAGGCTGAGTCAACCTTGAGTCAGTGAGAATTGAACTACCGAAGTGCAGCCAGCAGTCAGTAGAAGTAGCCTGCAGTACTGCATTCTAACCATTGTGCCACCATGGCTCATTATAGTTTTCTTTACATATAATGTGCAGTATAGTTATTCTTTAAATATAATGTAGGTCCATTTCTTCTTTCATTGGATCTGGGGGCTTTAACCACCTATATCCTTCCATGTATTTCAATCATGAGAGTCATCCCATCAACTTTAAGCAATTCCTACAATGTCACATTTACCCACCACAAGTTCTGCTTTTTTGTTCTCCTTATTCTTAGTGTATCTGAACCATTTGATATTGCGTTCCTTACATTTGCCTGCTATTTTCCCAAGAATATCTGTTCAGCAGGATCACAGGTTACTTGTTTTCTTCTTTCTTCCTTGTCATTTCATTTTTCTGAGTTAGCCTCTGCCTAATTCACTGTGCCAAATATACAGAGTTCATTAAATTAATTAAAGCTATTCCTGGATATTTTTTTTACTACCGGTAGGAGCAAAACTAAAATATTTTCAATAAAGGATAATAAACTATATATCTTGATATAGACAATTCATTAAGCTACTGGGCCTGGAGGGTCACAACATCTAATATTCCATCTAAATCCCATCTAACAAATTCCATCAAGTCCAGCTAGAGATTCAGAGAATTACAGCCCAGGAATGCCTGGAGGGCTCTTATAATTATTGCATCATTTAAAAAATATTTTTTAAATAAAGGTACAGTAGTTCTCGCTTAACAAGCAGTCACTTAACAAATGTCCAAAGTTACAACCGATTTCAAAAAAGTTACTTACACTCCATCCTGAAAATTTCAACTGCTGCACCCCCTCGGAGGTCATGTGATTGATTTGCAGGTGCTTGGCAACCAGCTCACATTTACAACCAGATGTAGGATCCTGCAATCACATGACCATGATTTGCAAAGTTTTTTTGCTATTTTCAGAAAGAAACTGGCACTGGATATGCTTAACACAGTGACTCACTTAATGGCCATTGTAAAAATAGTCATAAAATTGAATCGATTCAGATGGTGACCTGGTTAAGAACTGCAACAGCTTAGAACCAAAATTCCAAGTTTAATTGTGATTGTAAGTCAATTAAAGCTGAAGCTATCAGAGCTTCTCAATGGATTGGATTATATAAATTTGTCTAAGTAATTCAGGACTGAAAAATATCTACAGAGGTATCTTATTTTCTCTGATTTGTCTCTTATGAGAATATTTGCAGTTGCTATGGAAGTATAGATAATTTCTAGTTTTCTTATAATTATTATTCAAATATGAGAATCCTTTCTAAAACAAAAAGGACAAAAATAGTGCAGACAATGTACAGTGCAATACACTATTACAGAATACCTAATTCTCTTCATCAAATCAAGGAATAAAAAACTCTAGCAATGAAAAGTTTATGTGCCTTGCAAAAAGTACATCTTAAAGAGGCCCATTTATGATCCAGCATTGTCTTAAATATAGATTCGAAAATAATGTTCCAGCTGATGAATAAGAATTGTAAGCTAGAAATGCAATTAGTCCAATTTGCTATCTGCTGTTAATTGTAATAATTATATTTATGATTTTATTGTAGAAAACATTTCACTTAATTATCAATATAAATAGTCTTGTAAAATATTTATCATTTTTAGATTCTATAATAGAGTTCTATTAAATATTTAAGCAACACAAATGGATGATCACTGCAGCAAGTTAGATAGCCATGGCTGTATGCCAGAAATAGCACTTCAGGCATGAATTAATTCAGCAAAATCTCTATGCGCACCTCAGACGACAATAACTTAAAAAGAGGGATGTCAGGCTTTCCTATTGTTAATACATAAATACATTTAAGGCTTATAAAATTAACAATAAATACTTTAAGAATTAAGAAAAACCCAATGTTCCAAAAAGCTATACTTTTTTTAAAAGTACAATAAACTGATCATTTGAATAAATCTTTCCTCATAATATGTTCTCTATATAACTTTAACAAGTGTTCATCCTTTTCATTTTGATAACTTGCCCCTAAATTCAATTTCAAAGTTAATGTAACTATGTCAGTAATACAATGGTTTTGCTATTTTTTACATATTAGACTGCTGCAAGAGTCTAACAGCACAACTCTTTAGCACAAGTATTTCATTCACAATTTTCCATGAAAATGTATTCAGCATTTATAAAGATCTTAATAATTCTGCTATTAAATGGTTTACAACTGTTCACTTACTTAACTTTAGAGGATATTACCCTCAATGTGTACCTCGCAAATGTGATAATTATTTCTTTCATCAAATATATGCTAAGGAGAATAAGACAGAAGAGTTTTTAAGTGTAGCACTAGAAAACCTCCATGAAGAAGCAATAATATTCACCTTACAATTTCTATAGAAAACAAACACAGGAATTATTCTCACAAACCAGACTGAATCTGCTATCTAAAGATTATCAAGTGCAACATGCATTTCTCAACAACCCAAGCAAAACAAATACAAAATGTATATATAAAATTCATATCAAGTGCAAGATCTCTATCATACAACCAGAATATCAAGGGCAACATTCATGGAATTATTCTGACTCCAATGCTGCCCAGCAACTAACGTTGCTGGAAGCAGAATTACATATCACAATGGACCATTTTATTTCTCATAAAATGAGGAATATATCTCTTAGTTGGTAATAGTTGACAGCTATTACCAACTTCCTGTGGAAGAGAATTCCAAGATTAACCATGTATATATAAACAAGTATTGTGTTTTGATTGTCTAAATCAGGGGTGTCAAACTCAAGGCTTGTGGGCCGGATGTGGCCTGCGGGGTGCTTAGATCTGGCCCGCAGGGCTGCCCTGGAAGTAGAAAAGGACTGGCCCACTGTGCCTCTGACAGCGAAAACGGAGCTCGGGAGGGCCATAGGCAACCCTTGTAAGCTCCGTTTTCACTGACAGAGGATTACAGGAGGTTGTCTCATCCAAAAACAGGGCTCGGGCACCCGTTTTCGCTGGCAGAGCGCTCGGGCCACCACAGGTGTCCCCGACACAAGTAATGTTGAGCTAGCCATGCCCGCCCTGGCCACACTCACCCTGGCCTCTCGAAGTCAAACACAACCCTGATGTGGCCCTCAATGAAATCAAGTTTGACACACCTGGTCTAAATTCTCCATCAACTTGCCTTATGGATGACCCTGTCACAACTTCTCATAGCCTATTTTGTCTGTCTCGTGTATATCTTTATACATTTTAGCTAGATTTATTTTTTTACTAATTAATACCCTCACCTCCCTAAATTTTGTAACTTATCCTCTAGGGAAGTTGCTGTTTTCACTCTCCTTTTCTCCAGTTTTATAGCAATACATTACAATATAACATTCAGAAGTGATTTCAATATTCTGACTCTTCCTGAGATTTTCATTTGAGACATACTATATGCATAAATGTCTATGAAATCCTGAATCATTCCAGAAAAGGGGGGGAGGTTACATCTTGCCATTTACAATTCAACTTAAAACTACTCATACCAGAGGTGGGTTCCTACTGGTTTGGACCGGTTCTATAGGGTAGGTAGTAAGCTGCTGGTGACATCATGGGATCAGTTTTGGTCCGTGGACACCGTCTTGTTTTTGGCGTTTTTTTGGGGGGGTTGAAACTTTTTTGCATGTGCGTGCATGCAAAGGTCCGGCCACATGGCACGGGAGGAAGCAAACCGGCGGCGAGGTACATTAGACCCCAGCCCTGACTCATACATTAATATCAGTTATCTACTGTATTCTCTATTTTAAATAAATGACATTTTATGTCTGCTTAGAAGTAACTGGCATCAACTGACTTCTGCAGTGGAAACCTCCCACTTTCCAATGAAATTGGTGGAACAAGTCTCTGCGCCAGGATCCTGCTTAATTTGTGCTACAGAGTAATACTGAACTTTAGAGCAGAACTAGAAAATGACAAATTATAAATAGCCAATGCTTAATACTGATTTCAAAATGAACATTCCATAATAAAAATGCTCCTGAAGAGGTCCATTTTAGGCAGTTGCTGAGAGTAACCGGCGTGGGTGGGTGGGAGTTGTTGTCAGAAGCAAGTACAGAACAGTTTCAGTGGATCACAAGCTTGACAGAATATAACTTTTAAAAATTATTGTGCTGAACATTCTATTTAAAGGCATTTTTATTTGTACACCCAAGGTTCTTAAAAGTGAAGAACATGAGACTGACCAGCTTCCAAAAATATGTTTCACAGTAAGAAACAATAATGCTTTTATAACATGTTTGACTGAAAAATGTGACTCAGAGTAGATTGATAAATAAATGGTTTCAAGAAAGAATATGTATTTAAAAGGTAGCCTTCCTTGATAAAGTATGGAATAAAAGCAAGAACATTTTGTACTCAAACACAATATATCAAGAATAAAAATATCTCTTTACTCATCCACACATGCTTTGAATGCCAAACCCAAACCATTGCAATTTGTTTAATTGTACTTCATAAAAATATGCCTGCAGTGTTAAGTGGTGCACATTTAACATGAAATATAAGCCAATTAAAAGATATAATGGATTGAAAGACTGCATGTAGTAGATGTTCTCCTTAATAGGAAAAAAAAATTCTAGTCTCCATTCTAGTCTCTAGTCTTTGGACTCTAGTCTCCATTCCATAAAAAAGGTAAGCTATTTTTCAAACAGTAGTTAGCAGCTCTGTTTTGCACTTTTCAGAAAAAGGAGTTCAAGATTATCAGCATGAATGCCATATTGTATGACCTATTCATGATATTTGCCATTGGTTTGTGTTTCCAAGTCAATTTAAAAATTGAAGAATCTTGATGATAGCACAAAAGGGCAAACTCTAAATCTAAATTGGAAGGACAAAATTTTATCCCACAGGCAGTATTTCTAGCTTTTGTTGTTCAATCGCTGAAGCTGTGTCTGATTTTTCATGATCCCATGGACCATACCACGCCAAGTCACCCTGTCCTGCACTGTCTCCTGGAGTTTGCCCATATTCATGTTCATTGCATCAATGACACTATCTAACCATCTCATCCTCTGTCCTCCTTTTGCCTTCAAACTTTCCCAAACTCAGGGTCTTTCCATCTCTTCTCATTTCGTGGCCAAAGTTTTTGAGCTTCTCCTTCAGTATCTGTCCTTCCAAAGAACAGTCAGGGTCGATTTCTTTTAGGCTTGACTGATTTGATCTCCTTTCAGTCCAAGGGGCTCTCCAAAACACCACAATTCGAAAGCAGTATTTCTAGCAGTTATATTATTAAATTAGTTTTCAGACATTTAAAGGGTAAATCCCTCACAGCCACAGAATCTGCATTTTTATTCATCTTCATATTCTTGCACCAATACAGGTTAAATAAGCCAGTATAAATGTTTAGTGAAAAGCTGCTGATTTACACACTTCTCCAGCAATAACTTTAATCAAACACATAATTGGCATTATCTCAAAATAAAATTCTGCAATTCAAGCAGTAATGACCAGTTAAACATTGCTTTTGAAATCAAATTAGAAACTACCTTGGCATTTAACTATGTATTAACTTCATTTACTGCAAAAATTCACAGCAATAAAACCTCAAAGGAGATAAAGATGAGGCAAGATTTTGTTATTGAGAATATCATCTGGTAGTTTTCATAAGCAATGATCTTGGCAGGCTCCAAATACTTGGTAAAATCCTACTGCCAAAAACAAGGAGAGGTAATATTATTTTTCCATTAATTGTCAGTCAGAGCAATGTGTATTCCTGAATATTACAGGTTCCACACTGTTTTAGTTCCATACTGCTTTAGTTACACTTGTATACGCTACAGTTTTTTACATAAACTTTCTGATGAAACTTTAGCACAGAAAGTACAAATGATTGTGGAAAAAAACTGTATACCTATTTTTTCTTCTGTTCAATAGTGTCTGATTCTCAGAAGCTGCCTGAACAATTCCCTGTAGTTTTCTTTGCAAGGTCTTTCAGAAGTAGTTTACCATTGCTTCATTCATAGGTGTGAAAGAAAGTGCCAAGCTCAAAGTCACCCACACTAGCTTTGTGCCTAAGGCAGGACTAAAACTCACAATTTCCCAGTTTTTAGCCTGATGCATTAACTGCTACACCAAACTGCTTTTGTATCTATATATCTGGGATAATCCATAGTTCAGATTCAGTTCCATGCTAGTGCTTCAGAGCATACAAGTAAACAAGCAGCCATGTTTTTCCTTCAAGCGGCTTTGACTGAGGAATTATAATGCTATCATGTTCCTGTGCCAAAGCATTCTTTGGAACATAATTGAAAATATCACACAGTCCAAATATATATTACAAATTGTGCGCAACAATCCACAGAACTTTCTTCAATCCATATAGCAATGATTTAATGAGTATTTCTTTAAACTAAATCAAATATTGCTCACTGCTGTATAGAAGAACACACACACACATCTGGCAGCAAAACCTAACACTTTTACATCTGTGTGCATACATATACACATTAAACTTGTTCACATATTCTTTTTTACTAAGCTTGTTCATATATGATTTCACCAAAAAAAGCAGTATAATAGTATATACAAATACTGAGTGCTTGTCCTTTCAATGCCTATTCCCTATGGAAATAAAAGTTGAGATACTATCTAATTAAGTCCTCCTATAAATTGAATTTTTTTCATCAGCAAAAAGGAGATGGGGGTATCTAATTAAGTTGTCCATTCCCTCCCCCCAGGCATCAAAGTTTCTAAATTCTGCTCTGGAGAATTGTAGAACCCTCTAGAATCAATCTGAGAAAAGATGCAGAACAATGCAGAGAACAAATATTGTCCCATAAGCCAAAGTCTACTCGTCCCATAAGCAAAAGTCTACCCTATGTAAGATGAAGAGGAAAGAAATCTGTTCTTTAAATCTGAAATACCTCCTACCGTATCAAAACTGCTTAACTAACTATATTCCCAAATGACAATGAAGACTTCATAAACTATGTAATAATTTATTATGCTGTCTATGTAATTAATCAATTAAACCACTTTAAAGGCTAGAATGCTAAACACATATTTTAGTCCATTTCTGTTGCTCTTTAATATATTTTGTTGTTATCATTTTATTTCAAAGCAGATGAGATGATTTATAGAAGATTCTGGAATTGTGAAGCACACTGTGCTAATTACTTTTTTCTCTCCAAGAGCTTGATGATCAAAACTCTGTGCAACAGGTATTGTTCAGAAAGAAATCAGTACTTCATCTTGGCAGACCTCTTATACAGTATCGCTAAGAGGTTGTATGCCCCTTTTATCCATCTTTCAGAATGTTACACTTTATCCATGAAATGAAGAAAAAAGTTTTAGCACTTTCCAAAACTTTCTCTTTTAACTAGAGTAAATAAGTGTAAAATAATTGTTATTCAATTTCTTCATGAAGCCCCCAGATGGTTCAATTAGAGAAATATAGCCCTTTCCCCATATAGAACAACAATATTTTGTATGTGAAAAAAATACAACTCTTCTAAAAATATGTTATCCATTTCTTAGCAAGAGTGCAATTACAATCTACTGCAGTTGAGAATTCTTATCCCTGTGTAAAGTATCAGTAATCAGATATGTTTGAAATAATTCATGGCATGCAATATATCTTTCTCTTATTTGGGGATTTTTTTTAGTTTTACATTTTTAAGTATTTATAAATTATGTAGTAGCCTTTTTTAAAAGTTGGCAAATATTTCTACAAATAGCTCTGCAAAAAAATCCCAATTTTCTCTGTCTTTTACTTACTGAAAGCTGTTTGATATTTTTAAAGGTATAAAGTCCAAAAGAATCATAATACAACATTTTGATATTTTGATATTTTATCTTAGTTGATGTATGAAAAATCCTGTCTGTCTGTCTATATCTATCTATCTATCTATCTATCTATCTATCTATCTATCTATCTATCTA
>JANHFT010003349.1:66829-77565 GCA_032467955.1 Pseudoxenodon macrops | reverse complement strand
TCCAAACTTGGCAACTTTAAGACTTGTGGACTTCAACTCCCCGACCTCTCCAATCAGCATGGCTATCTGAGGAATTCTGGGAGTTGAAGTCCACAAATCTTAAAGTTACCAAGTTTGGAGACCTCTACTCTAGAGACTCTGCTCATAGGGTTGTACAGTGGGATTTCCCTCCCCCCCACCCACAATAGCCCATTTCCAAACTACTCCTTTTTGTTGTGTTAGCTTTTCCTGTCAAACCAATCTTTTGTTTGTTTGTTTATTTGTGAGAGTAATTCTGCTAATGGATGGACGGACAGATGGACAGACACAGGGCTGAGTCCCTTTGCATTATTTTTTCCCTAACATTCCATTAGGCTGGAAACAATAAAAAAAGAAGACTATTAAATTGTTCAGACTGACTACAATTTGTTTGTAATTAAAGTTATTATTTCAGGCATTTCTGGAATAAAGCTCTTGGAAATATTTTTTTCAAGTCACTGTTGCCAAACACCTTGTATCTTTCCTCTGCTAATCTAAGAGTGGAAAAGGTAAAAAGATCTTCTTGTAAAGTTTTTTTTCCTTTCTGCAAAATGGCAGGTTTTCAAGGGGATGTCTGTCAGTTTCATAAGTCTTTTAAGAGATTTTCCCTGCATGCACAATAATGGGGAAAATACCTTTCCTCGGCTCACCCCTTTTATATGCTTATTTAAACATTTTTGGAGGCCTATAGCTTAAGGGCTATGAAGCAGAGGTGGGTTCCTGCCGGTTCGCTAAAACCAGTAGCGGGAATTTCCCCCCGCTAACCAAACTGGCAGAGACAGCTAGCTGGACACGCCCCTGAACCGGTCCTCTAGCCGAAAATCGGTGCTCCGGCTTCAAATCAGCCGAAAAACAACCTTCTGTGCATGTGCAGAGGGTTTTCACCCGGAAGTGATGAGTTTACGCATGCGTGCATGCATACTTCTGGCAGGACTCCGAACCGGTAGGGAAGGTAAGTAGAACCCACCCCTGCTATGACGTATTTTTGTAGTATAAAGTATGAAGACATTTCTTGCTGTTCTAGACTTACTGAAAAGTAGTTACGCCTCCATGAGTTAAGAGATGGGGAATGGATAGGGGTGGAAATGACAGAGGTAACTATCACCAATTATGGTGTGGAAAAACAGGGTGAAGTGAAATTCCTTCTTTCTCTTGCAGAATACTATAAAATTGTAACATTGTAAAATGTGTGGCTGGGAACTTTTATCCTGCATTTCCACCGTTGATTTGGTTGACAGCTCGATGGCTCGGGCTTCGTCCAATGCTATCGTTAGTGTCAGATCGGGCTTGGCTAGGAGGTGGCGATGTATTCTGAGGTCTCTGATGCCTCCGATGAGTTGTACTACCAGGACGTCATCCAGGTCGGGGTAGTCACAATAGAGGGCTGCCGCTCGTAACGCTGCCATGTAGTCGTTGATAGTTTTGCCTTCTTTTTGATTCCTTCTATGGAACGTGTGGTGGCGGGCTATTTTTGAAGGCATTGGCACGTAGTGAGTCTTCAGTTTTTCCATGAGCACGTCCCAAGATACAGACTTCGCCATCTGAGGCACCACTAGTGTCCCGGCGATGTTGAACATCTCTGTCCCACAGAGGTTCAGGAAACATAACTTTTTCCGGCTATTGGGAAGCCCAGTGTAGTCATTTGCGTCGAGGAAGCACTCGAATCGTGAGATGTAGGACTCCCAGGTCTGTGCCTCACGATTGAAGGGAGCCAGTGTAATCATCGATGCCATGTCTGTCAGCTGTGTCGCTTTTCAGCTTCTGAGGTAATTTCTTCGTGCCAGCGTTTCATCGGCTCCTTAATTCCTGTGAGAGGAATTATCTCATTTTCCGCTCTTTTTGAGTTAGTGACTAGAGTAGCTCTTTCTTTCCTTGGTCCCTCAGTCCTGTGATCCCACCTTCGTCGCCAGTGTTCTGTCCTGATCAGTAAGGGGGTCAATAACTGAGATGGAACCAGGTTCAACGTTTAACAATGCTTTATTTCTAACATTCTGTGTGCTAACAGGGTTGCCAGACGCAAACGTTAACAGCGTGTCTCATAGGCTAACGGCAACAGTTGAGGCGCATTTGACAGTTCTTTATATAGCCCGCTGTCAAACGCGGGAATCAATCAGCTGCGAGCGTAGCGCCCCCTAGCTAGGTCGGACTGGAGTGAAAACTGAGAACACAATAATTAGTCTCCGAGATAACACTAGGGTCAAATAATTGAGCGAACTTCATGGCTAATTAGAAATATGAACCTGGATTTTCCTTATCTTAGTTTAGCACTTGAACCATTACAGTTCATTTGTTATCCAAGTTGTATGAAAATCTAGGTCATTTAATGAATTGATGGTTAGGATACTAAACAAAAGAAAGAAAAAACTTTTTCACAACTTCACAGTTAACTATGGAATCTGCTTTCAAACAATCTAGCAATGGAGATTACTTTAAACTTTTAAATAAAATCATGAAGGATAAGGTTACTAATGGCTACTTTTTTTTTGCAATGTGTCTTCATTGTCCCTTCCCCATATCATGGTCAGCCCATCTCTTACTACCAGTTTTGGGAATATGAATATTGTAGTCATGTTCTTCTTAGAGACTTCCATAATTACTACTACAAAAAGAGAATGCTGGACTACAAAGGTCCTTAGACTGATTCATTATGGTTCTTCTTAGGTTATGGCATTTGATAAAGCTGGATAAATATATCTAAATTTCATGAGGATTTAATGCAGGATTTTCTATCGCTAGTAAGCACCATGGGTTGCTACATCTATTGAGATTTCTACATTCTGAAGGGAGAATTTCAAAAGCAACTTTTTGTTTACAGTATAATAATAAACTGTGCACATAAGCAACACATAATTCATAACACTGTTGCAGAACTTCTACTGTAAACAATTAACATCCATAGGACCGAAATTAGAGAAAACTAGAGAAACAGAACGCATATCCCTTCAAGTGCCTCAGATTCAGCAGGGGAGTTTATAACATGATCAGATTAATAGCTGGCATAAATCAACTGCTCACCAAAATTAATGAGGTTTTTAACACAGCCAGCATTTCAAGACTACATTAGGCAATAAAAGGCACACGTGTGTTGTCAAATGCAAGAAAAATGAGGTGACCTGGGGGGGAAATAGAAGGGTGGGTGTGTCCATGAATCACCCATGCTGTCAAAACAGCATTGAAATGAGTTCTACAAGTGGAAAATGCACACTTGGGATTCCTCCTTCTGTTGCTTTGTGGTCTTTTAACTACAAACTATCCCTTTTCTTAGACTTGTCTTCATTTTAATATAATGAAATCTCATTTGATCAGATCTTAATGGAAAAGACTTCACATGAAGCAAAGCAAAGCAAATCTCCGCTATGATTTATATTACTTGCATAAAGAAGTAATTACCCGAATGATACAAATATGTCATTTGCATCTTCATTGATGTGATATCCACATTATGCAAATGTCAGAAATGAATGTATATTTATTTATGTAAACATTTACATGATGTCATCGCACACATAATGTAAGTCCAAAGATAACCTACTCTGGTTCTTCCTGCACTATACTCAATCAGTCTATTAAAATGAGGTTTTGCTGAAATAAAATAAAAACACTTCAGGTACGGAACCACGTGACCTATTAAAATACAACTGGCAATTCAAATTCTCTAATGAATGTTGCAATTGTACCCCGGAGCTCAGTGGTGGTGGATGTGTGTGAAAATGGGACATGCATGGTTGCTGCTGTCTCTTTGTCCCCAACCCTGCCGACTGCCACCGCCAAATGGCCCAAACACTGCCACTGCAGAAGGGCCCACAGTGGCAAGGGATATGAAAATGGGAAGCCTCCGGCTGCTGCCAATGTTTTGCCCACTCATTTGCTCCCCAGGCTGGCTCTTCCTGCAGCCGCCCGCAGAGAGCTGTCCCTGCAGTGAATTGTGGGGTTGAGTTGTCCTGCAGTAACCTAGTGGCAGTGAGTTGGAAGAGGCAACTTGTTAGTGGTGAACTGGCCACGCTGAGTAGTCCTAGACCCATTTGACTGCTTGTAGTAAAGATACCTAGTAATGTAGTGCTATCTTGCAACATTGGATATCCTGTTAAATTACTGTAATATTTATGAAATGCAACTGGGTTCACATACTGTATGACCGGTTTGTCTGATATGACATGTTTTGCAATCTTAGACATAGTGTCTCTAAATGATAGTTGATGGCATAGTGTGCGATTTGTTGTTGTTCTTGTTGTTATCATCATCATCATATTTATTTGCCATCATCTTGAGATTCAAGGAGACTCTTGTTTGATGGTTAATGATTCAGTATATTGTTTGAACCCTGCCAATTAAGGCTTAGACCACAAAGTCTGGTTAAGCAACCAATGGATTATCAAAATATGTGAATTAAACCATACCTTTATAGTATCAACCCTTTTAATTTACCACTAGACATAGAAACCAGTGCTGCAAAAGTATTACCGTATTTTTCAGACTATAAGACACACGGGCATTTTTGCCTCCCCCCAGCCCCCAGGAGCACTCTGCAGGCCTCCCAAGTCCTCTGTGCACCCCATTTTTTTGCAAAAACAGGCCCATTTTTGCAAAAAAACAGGGCACGCTTAGAGCTTGGGGGCCTGCAGAGTGCTTCTGTGGCTGGGGAAAGGCAAAAATGCAATTTTTGCAAAAGACGGGCCCTTTTTTTGCAAAAATGGGATGCGGGGTTGGGGCATCGGGGGCCAAAAATGACTATATTTGGTGTATAAGATGCACCAAGATTTCCACCCTCTTTTAGGTGGGAAAAAGGTGTGTCTTATACTCCGAAAAATATGGTTGTAAACAATTTATTAATTTGTCCAGCTGCAGTATGTTTGGTGAAATATTCCTTTAGCTTCTTTAGGACCTATGGTCCTTGGCAGTTGTATTAGTATTATGGGAAATAGTATAATAATATGAGAAACAACCTTGGTATACATATGCGCATGGGTGGGTTCTAACTTACCTCGCCGCTGCTTCGCTGCCTCCCACGCCGTGTGGGTGTGCCTCATGGGCACGCGCATGCGCAGTAGAAAAAAAATTCAAAAAAATCCGAGGGGAAAAAAAGGCCGAAAACAAGATGGCGACACATGCGCAGTGCCGGAAACTCGGCTTTTGTGCCAAAGAAAAAAGCCCTGAAAAAATTCAAAAAAGAATATGTTTTCCGCCCCCAAAAAAGATGGCGGCGTTCACAGACCAGAGCCAGCTTCGTGACATCACCAGCAGTCTACTACCTACTTGGTAGAACTGGTCCGAACCGGTAGGAACCCACCTCTGCATATGCAACTTTTTCTCCAACCTATGCTCTCTTTCTCTCCCCTTTTGCTAAAGTGAACTCTGATTCAGTTATGATCTTGCTAAACACGGATTTCTGCATAACTTACTCAACCAGCTCACTGATTATCTCATGAGTCCAAGGGAGTAATAATCAGAGAGAAATTTAAAAAAGAGTAAATTCTTACCACAAACTGGTTGATGTCTCTCTCAAGTCCCATGTTGGGGAGATCTGGCATCATATGTGCTACCACCTTGAACCCAGCATCTTTGGCTAACTGGAACGATTCACACACAGCCTTTACTGTATGGCCCCTGGAGTAAGGAAATTGTTGAGAAATTTACATACACATATTCATAAATTATGTTCGCCATGATGAAAACTTCTTGAGTAAACATTTTTGAATATCTGTATCCAAAACCCTTAACCTTTTAGATATGATGAAAACTAATAAAATCTATAAATAACAACATTAAAGGATCAGTATAACCACAACATTAATAAGCATGGATCAAAGAAAGGCCTGGAAACTATGTTCTAAACAAAGTCTGCTTTATGTCCCATTGTCAAAAAAGAAGTAATTCAAATGTTAATTGTACAAATCTGGTATAGTTTTTCCCCCCTTCTAGTGTCACATAATTTTTTTAGACAAACCCTATACCCATAATTTTTGATACCAACAGATTTCAAATACTAAAGCTACAATCAAGAAGAACGTATATCATTAATATATACATAGTAACTGATTGACAAAGTCATATAAACGAGCTTGTCACTCCCAACAAAAGCTAAAGACAGAACCATGTTCAAATAGAGCATGCATGGAATGTACATTTAATAACATTCTTTCCACAAACCTCATTTTCTACCCATATTCTATTCCATGTTGCTATATCTGTTAATTTTTCTAATTGAGTTGATGTAGGAAAAATTAGAGAGGATGTTATATTTACTCAAACACGGAAGGTCTACCTTCCATATTGTAATAACCTCTGTATTCAATTATTTATTTGTCTGTGAAAGACAACAGGACCCTTAAAAGCATATAGCTACCTGAGGTAAGCATGAAAATATCTTCATCTTCCAGATTCTCTCTTCTTCATAGGTGAAAGAAGTCATTGGGGGAAGGTTAATAGATGCATACAAGACTTGGGTTTATTGGGACAAGAATGCTAAATACATGCAAACAAATCCACTATATTAGGAGGCAAATAGTGGATAGGAAAATGAAGCATTCTGTTGACAGAACTCATATGCAGTTCTGTTGATAAAGCATTGTGCTTAATCTAATTAATCATGGTGATATGGAACTGGATATCAGTTCTGCCAACAGAATTTATTCTCCCTTTGGCCTACAAGATTATAGAATCTTCTAAAATGCATCCAGGTTGTTTGTGATGGAGAAAAAAAATGATGGAGACTCCTATTGCATAGCATAGGCAGAAACTCGTGAGCACTATGTTGGATGATTTATTGCAATCGCCAATTTCAAGCGTTTTAAATGAAGGCTAAGAATCTCTCGTTCTGTTCCTTCCCAAATGTTTTATTAATCCCCTTTACTCTGTAGGATCTTCCTTTATATACATTGTTTGTAATATTGCCACACAATTAAATTTCAAAAATTATATCTCTATCATAAGCAAAGAACCAACTCGTCTTGCTAAGGCAAGCCCCCATTACTCATGTCAGAGAAGGCCTGTTGCAGATCCTGTCAGTCAAGAAACTCCGACTGGCAGGATCCAGCCTTCTCTGCTGTAGTGCTGGCCTTCTGGAACATCCTATTCCTCCCCGCGGACTGAGGTTTGTTCTTACCCTCCTATCCTTCTGCAAGGGTTGAGCTGCACACGTGGGTGCGTAGCGCCCCACTACTCCTGCAGCCCGGTTGCAAATAGGCGATGGCCTGGTAGTCAGAGGTTGGGGACCTTGGTTTATACAACAAAGCATCATTAAAAAGAACCTGTTTTAGCACATAGTACATGTGACTAAGGTGAGATTTAGAATTCAAGGTATCCCATTTCTAGCCTGATGCCTTAATCACAACACCAAACTATATTATTTATTTATTTATTAATAAATAAATTTGCCACCCATCTCGCTGCGAGGTGACTCTGGGTGGCTTAGATTAAAAACAATAAAATCACACACACACACACACACACACACACACACACACACACACAGGTAGTTGTCAACTTACAACAGTTCATTTAGTGACCATTCAAAGTTACAACAGCACTTAAAAAGGTGGCTTGTGACTGTTTTTCCCACTTATGACCATTGTAGCATCCTCATGATCGCATTATCAAAATTTAGCAACATATTTATGACGGTTGTACTGTCCCAGGGTCATACACCCTTCCGACAAGCAAAGCTAATAGGGAAGTCCAATTAACTTAACAACCGTGTTACTAATTTAATAACTGCAGTGATATGCTTAACAACTGTGGCAAGGAAAGTCGTAAAATGGGGCAAACCCCACTTAACAACTGTCTTGCTTGGCAACATAAATTTTGGGCTCAGTTGTGATCGTAAATCGAGGATTACCTTTAGTCATATTAAAATCACAATAAAAATACAGGTTACACCTTGGGGGGGGGGAGAGAGCAGAATGGGAGGGAGGTGAGATCTGCTATGCCCTTTTACACAGCCATTACTCCCTCTTTTGACAAACATTGGAATATGTGCCTTATAGTTCTTCTGAGCATGTAAGATATTTTTCTATCTTTAGTAACACAAACTCATATATCTCTTTGTCACCACTTAGATATAACTTGCAATCATTCACTCAATTTTTATTAATACAATTACTCTAGTCAATGTACAGATCCTGCTCCCTTCCACTGAATCTTTTACTAAACACTCCATTGGTTCTCATGCATTTTACTTATTGATGCACTGCTCTTACGGCATTCAGCAACCAATATTGGACTGTGCTAATCAAATCAAGGCCGTATCAGACTCTTTCACTAAATTAGCAAATGCGCAAAAATCTTTCTCAAATTCGTAGCCTTTTTTCGTTGACCCCCCTCCCTTTTCAGAATATTTCTGCATTCAATTGTTATCTCCTCCCGCCCCCCGCTTTTTTAAACATAGGAATAACAATGGCACTCTTACAATATTGAAACATTTCAATATTTTGACAGCATTAATGCTTCTCTTTCATTACGTTTTGGAGGCAAAACTAATGTTTCTTGGCATTCATTTCAACTGCTTTCTGATATATTGTTATCACTTCCATATGGATCTCTTAAAATATATTCCCTTTGATCATTTTTTCAGTTCAGTTTCATCGCAAGTAATTTCATCATTTTTATTCCTAATTCTGTTAGATCATCTAGAGGTTCCACAGTTCTTCTAGGTAAGTCAAGTCCGTTTGGGTCAGGAACTAATGCACTACAGAACCCTCTCAAAATATATTTTATTGCTGTTGGGTATAACAGAATTTTGAAAGCCTGCCAGAGTCGAGAGAGTCAGTCTATCAGTCCGTCCATTTTACTCAATCAGAAAACAATTCCACACCCGTTAATATTTAGTACTGTAAAAGCCTTTTACCTTTTAATAGAAAACTAACCTACCTAAGAAATGCTTATGATTCCATATTGCAAGGAAAAAAGTGAAAAGCGAAGTAAAAGTAAAGGTAAAGTAAAAAGTTAGGATCAGAGAAGAACACCTGAATCGGCCTCTTCAAGGCTAATTCACATACTACATTGTTATAGATCCTCTTATATGCTTGCAGATATGAATGCAAAATGAGATGACAGAAGTGTGAAGTTACAGATAATGGTAACTGGAATGTAGCAACTGGCAGCCATTTTGTTGTTGTTGTTGAATATTCAACATCGAATTTGGTTTCTGCAAGTACCATCTATGGTAAATGTATATAAGGATATTTGGCGTTATATATTAGTATACATATATTTATATGAATAAAAGACATAGTTATAAACAGTTACTCAGATTTCTTGAAAGTATCTGCAATAAAGGTCACATTTCTACAACAAAACCCTCATATTCCTGCTATCATGTGCGTAAATATATGCAAGCTGGTGCATTTTTATAATTTATTTTGCTTGCACACTGCCTTTTTCCAAAGGCTCTAAGAGGCTCTAACAATGTCAGCATATAAAATAATAGTCCCAGAAAACCCTCAGTACCTATAAAAATAAAGTGATCAAGAAAGATAAAAATACCAATACCATACATCCATAACCCTACCTTCCCATTACAACACACCCTCCTCCCATGAAAGATGGAATATGTAGGTGTTTCATTTTTCCCCCTAAAGTCAAAGAAGGATTAAGTTAAATAAATCTCTGACCAAAAGGAATTCCAAAAAGCAGGGCAACATTGATCAAGCACACTGCCTTGGATACAGAGTGTAAAGAAATTGCTGCTGATTTCTTCATGCAATTTCCAAGTCTTTCCTGCATCCAAAGAGAGCATCTGACACCACAGAAAGCCAATCTTTCGTGGTTTACTAAAATACTCTGCCCATAAAAACTCCCATGAGAGCTTTAGTTCTGGAAGCTTTAGTTTTTAGCAGCAGAAGTTTAATTTAGAATTACGTACGATGACTAAGACTTTCTGCAATCATAGGGTGGTATAAACCCAAATGTCTTTCAACTTTGAATCCCAGGCCCTAATATTCATAAGACTATCAAGTCCAGAAAAGTGACTCATCTCAAAGGTGAACTTTGATGTACTTCCATTTTTAAATATAGTCAATTGTACAAATGAACCCCTTAAATCTTTTGGGTTCACCCCCAAATTATTGATTCTTTTGTATTAACTTGGATAAAAAAAATCACAAATACTTTGTTTACTACTATTATTTATGTACATTTATTGGCCACCCAAGTCCAGTGGACCAGTTGTACTTGGTTGTACTTTTATTGTACATCTGAGTTCTGACCTAAGCTTCTTGATTATACCAAGGCAAACAAACGGTGTTTCAAAAACCTCTGTTTTATTTATGGTGGCTAGAAATTGGATTCATTTCCAGCCTGGGCAGAGTTATCTCAGTTAGTCCTATGGAACTCTGCTAAAGTCTTTCAAGATAAGTCCATGGGGCAATGGTAAACAAAGTTCAAAACTAAACAAGAAAATTCAAAACCAAACCAGAATCCAGAGTCACATAATTGCAAATGAGTTCCGAATGAATTGCTTCTTGCAACTCATATATCCGGTAGCTCTTCTTTTAAGTTTTCTGGGAGGGTCCAATCCCTCCCAGCCTTACTCCCAAGTAGCCCTTTTCCTTCGCAACTGCTCTTGTCTTCTAGCAGCTCTGCGCATCCACGCATTAGGGACTGGCACCCCATCCCTCTGCATCGCTGCTATCAGACCACGCAGGCTCCGGCACACAACTCCCAGATGGCCCTGGCCCCATCTCTGCCTCTGATGCAGAGACCCTGTCTGAGCCTTCCCTAGA
>JANHFT010003349.1:41548-58950 GCA_032467955.1 Pseudoxenodon macrops | reverse complement strand
TGAAGCTTCTGGAACCGTCAGGAAAGCATCCTAAAGCCTCCGGAGGGTAAAAAAATGGCCCAACAGGCAAACCGGAAGTGATTTTGATTTGCCTGTTGGTCCGTTTTTTGTCCTCCGGAGGCTTCAGGAAAGTGTTCTGAAGCCTCCGGAGGGTGAAAAACGGCTGAAAACCAAGGCCGAAAATCAGATGGCCAGCGCACGCAAACGCGCTGGAGCTGACAGGGCAGCGCCTTGCGTGTCCTCAGAAATGGCTCCACATGCCACCTGTGGCACGCGTGCCATAGGTTCACCATCACTGCCCTATAATGTCAGAGGACATTAACACGCAGTTTAAAGGGATAGATCATCAACCACTGTCAGCATTTCAGCCAAAGTTGGATGAAGCAGAACTTGTTTTATTATGGTCTAAGCAAGCCAAACCTTAAATGGCTTGAAATTTTTATTTTTGGATAGAAGAGAATCAGAAAGAGAAGTCACAAAGGTCTATTTGGCATGTAGGAAGGAAATTTCAAACTGAGACTTACACGGTTGCATGCAAGCTTTACAATATAAAATGTTAATCATAATATGGATTTTAAGAAAATGATGCAAAGATATTGTCTTTATGTATTTCATACATTTCATACCTCTCAAATAATCACAGTTGCCACGAGAGAACTGTGATTATTTGAGAGACATGAAATGTATGAAATGGAATTGTTAAACAGCAAGATTCTATGTTAAGGAAAGGATTTTATGCTAAGGTAGGGCTATTATTTTCTGAGCATATTTCCTCCCACTATTATTCTACTTGCTTTATGCAGATGTGCAAATCATACATGTTAGAAATAGTCACAGAAATTTATGGAATATTTGACTTTCAACTAATATTTGTTTAAAAAAAAACACTCGCCCCTTTAATTTTTTCACTATTTATACATAACTGTATGATGTTTCACTCCATTTTTCATATTAATCAGAACTACTTTGGTTTGATATGTTTCCTATGAAAAAGTGTGAATGTGGTTTCTGAAATATTTATGAGACCTAGATATATGTCCAGTGCAGAGCTGAGATTAGAGAAAGAGAACTTCAGGAAGGAAGCTAGAATCTGGCAATCAACTTTTGATTTATAGGACTGAAGATTAACTTGATCCCAATGAGTTTGGTTTTAAATGGTGTTAGTGGATGCATAAGATAAGTAAAATGTTGCCTAGGTTACTGCTGATTTGGGGTCTGAATAAGGCCAAGGAAATAATTAGGCAATTATTGGAGATACAGAAATACAAAATGAGCTTAGTGGTCAAAAGCAAAGACTTTTGACCACTAAGAAAATACAGAGGTACAGAGGTTCACACCTGCAAAATATTTGTATTCTCTCTTCTAGCTTCATTATAGACGAGTGTTTTCGAGAACTTGCTTTAATGGTCTCTGTTCAGTCACCCTGTGAGGCAAGTTCCAGAATATTCTAGCAGAGACCAGGAGCATGTAATCAGTCAGGATTGAATCCATGGAGTGTGTGCTTTCAGGCTGCATTTTTTTCCTGATTTATAATACTATAGATACTCCAATATTTTTCTTTTAAAAAAGGCTCATACTAAACAACGTTGTGTTACCTACATTGTAAAGGCCGATCTTACTTAACATCTGCCCTGTTTAGCAATTGTTCAAAGGTATGATGGCACTGGAGAGGTAACTTTATGACCAGTTCTCGCATTTATGATCATCAAGGCTTCCCCATGGTCACAATCAACATTTGGGCACATCTCAACCTGCAGGAATTTACAATCATCGCAGCCTCCTATGGTCACTTGATTGCTATTTGCACGCTTCACAACTGGCTTCAGAGAAGAAGTCAATGCAGAAGTCAGCAGTAAATTCACAAGTCATGTGATGCCTCCCTTAATGACCCATAATGACTCACTTAACAACCAAATGGGAAATGACCTCCTGATGTGGGTCATGCTGTATGCCAGGGGTGTCAAACTCACGTCATCATGGTGTCACGTGATATAGCAGGACCTTTCCTCCCTTTGCTAAACCGGGCGTGGGTGTGGCCAACACGTGACGCATCCAGCCTGGGGACCAGGAGTTTGAAAGCCCTGCTGTATGCTGTGGCATATGAGATGCAAGAAACAGCCAGCCTAATGTGTTAGCTGGATCAGGAGGAATGTTAATTATTTTTAGCACCTCCTTTCACTCCCAAAAGTTTTTTGGTCTAGATCTGGGCTGTTAAACTCCTGGCCCATAGGCCGGATGTGTCACATGCTGGCCACGCCCACACCTAATTTAGCGAAGTGGAAAAAAGTCCCGATACATCACATGCTGCCACAACAACAACAACATGAGTTTGACACCCCTGGTTTAGATGATAAAGTATATGGTCACTCCAACTTTAGTAGAAATTATGTATAATTTTTAAGCACTCCTTATAACTTAAGAGCAACCCACAGTGGCTTTCATAAAGGAATGGACACATGAATGTTAGGCGCTTTCTGGAGATCCGACACAGATATAAAACATTGTTAGCCTGGAACATTTGCCCAGTTGTTCTGTCTTGTTAGCAAGAGAATTAAGAAATCATCATACCCTAGTGCTGTGACAACAAACCTATGGCACACGTCCCCAAAGTGGCACCCGGAGCCATGTCAGCATCACCCATTCCTCTTCCGGGTTTCTGGCACATAGGTGCCCGACATGATCAACTGGCCTTCATGCATGCAGCAGTGCCGGAAACTGGAAGAGCTGGTCTTCCATTTTCCAGCATGTGCATGCGTGCTGGGCAGCTGATCGTTGCACGGGCATGTGCTCCAGTAACCAGAAGACTAGCTAACTATCTGCTTATCAAAAAGCCTTTTCTCTAACCTTTTAATAAATCTGATTAAAGATGACTTTGGGAGAATCTTGTTTTCTGTTGCTATATTGTGATTGAAGTATAGAAAGCAAGCATTGGGAATGAAAGAAAAGAGAGAATAAACCACTGGCCTCTTGACTGAAAGAGTTATAACAAAATGTTATTGTTTTTCTTACTTAAGGATAGTCAGGATAAAGAATACAATGGCTACAACTTCATCAGTCAACTTTTAAAAACTTTTATCTGTTACTATATAAAACTGACTCCAATGTTAACTGAGGAAGAAGCCAATCAATTCTTATGTAACATAGCTCTTCCAAAGATCACACATGATTAAACTTCCTCTCTAGCTGTACCTTTATTTCTTCAGGAAATAACAGATCCCATTAAAATCATAAAAAGAAGAAAAGCTCCAGTCCTGATGGTTACTCCATTGAGTAGTATATATTGATTTTTTTGCCTGTTTCCTGGCATTCATTTTTTACTCATTATATTGGAAAATTAATCTTCTAATACTTCTTCATACAGGATATATACTTCCTCTTTCCACAGTCATTATACTTTTTCCTCTTGTTTCTTTCACTGCTTTTTCTTTCATTCTATTTTTTGCCCAGATATTTCATGCATTAATTCATATGGGAAAATTGAAAACTATCTCACAAGACAATGAAAACAATGTAAGAGTCACACTCAGGAAATATTTAAAATATTATTTAATATTAATCTTGCATTCATCCAAATAAATGTTCATCTCTCTACTGAGTTTCATTTAACAAGAGGGCTATTTGTCTTACTTAGGGAGAGAAACAGATCTGAGCTTCTAGATGAGTTTGGAATTTCCAAAAATGGGGAATTAAGATTTTGTTTACTGATCTCTTCTCCAGAATTTTGGGAGAATCCATGGAACAAACCAAGACCGATCCATTATATTGTGAGAAACGTCTCCCCCAACCTATCTTAAACTGTAAACAAGTGTAGACATGATTTGAACACAAGTTACATTTGTGCTCCTCTCCCACAGACTTTTAACTATCTTATGTCATGAAACTTTCTTGAAAACATCCATCCATCCATCATCAAATCTGCCAAAAACTCCCGGACGTTTACAATATTTTGTTAAATTGAACTGGTACTAAGATATTTTATTTTTTATTTTTATTTATTAGCACACAGCTCCTGTGGCCTCATATGCTTTCTGAATTTTCTCAGAGTCAATGGGACTACTAGTTTTTTTTAGAGTTCCTTCATTTTAAACTGAAAACAGAGATAGGTATAATAGAAACCTTGTAGAATTGAGATGGATATAGAAACATCCACTGAATTCTAGTGGGAGTAACCAGATATGACATTGAACTCTTCTCCAATGTCATGGTTGAGGAAGTAATACTGGGCACAAATACACCACCAAGAAAGTTCTCAGCTAATTTATGTTTTCAGGAAATTTAACAACCCCTCCTTGCCACTTAATGTGGTTCACAGTAACAGAAGAAGCTCATGAGGAAATTAAATTATTTTTTAAAAATTTCTTTTAGAAAATCATAACGGAAAATAGTTTATTACAGTGTATCATATTTATTTAGACGGGTGTGGCTGGGCTCCACCATTCATAAAATGATGAGTAGCTTTGTTTGGACTCACTGGAGAAGAGCCTAATGCTGGGAAAGATTGAGAGCAAAAGAAGAAGGGGACAACAGAGAATGAGGTGACTGGATGGAGTCACTGAAGCAGGAGGCGTGAGCTGAAATGGACTCCAGAGGGTGGTAGAGGACAGGAAGGCCTGGAGGAACGTTGTCCATGGGGTCTCAACGGGTCGGACACGACTTCGCAACTAACAACAACAACAAGCTTTGTTTGGAGATGTGCAGTACACATTTGTTTTCCCATGTCCAGAGTGATCTGAAGCAGGGATCCTCAACCCCTGAGCTGGGGTCTGGTACTGGGCCATGGCCTGTTGGGAACTAGACCACGCAGCACGCGAAGCTTCCTTTGTGCAAGCGGTGTACCCATCTAAAACCATCCCCACTCCCTTCCCCCCAACACTGGCCCACAGAGCCAGAAAGGTTGGGGATCGCTGATCCCCAAAATTTACTATTTTGCTTTCGGATAATTTTTGTAACTGTCAGGTAAAAACTTTGTGAAGAGGTTAGATCAGGTTAACTCAATTTCTACATCATCCTGGGAGAAACTCTTCATGGTTTCCCACTTCCAGGAAAAGAAAAGGACTGAAGCAGAACAGACTTACCACAGAATTCAGAGTAGCCTCTTTCTTCAGGGCCTTTAGAAAGTTAAAGATGCAAAGTGTTTCCTAACCTTTTAAATGAACTTTATCATCTTTGCCACCTTTTATTGTTTAAAATTTTTACAATTAGTATTCATATTGCCAAATTTTGGTTGGTTTTTATGATACCTTTGGTTTACATTAAAAAATGTCTGTATGTTTTAGAGGCTTCAAATGGTGAATTTACAAGAATTGTGGCTGGATTTAACAGGCAAGCAGAGATGTTCTCAAATTTTTAAATGGATCCACTGACTCACTGAAACATTGCTAGCCTCTGGCAATAAAAACTGAATTAATCCTTCAATAATAAGCTTACTTCTTTAAAGAATACGCTCATGCACACAAAAAGGGGGAAGTTGAGCCTACACCTGCAGTGATTCCTGATGTTCTTCCAACTTCTTTAAATTTACCCCCATGTTGAAAAATAAGAAGTAGATATGAGTTCAAGCAGTTACTGCCTCAGAATTAGTGATTCTGAGAGGTCTGTTAGCCACCTTGGTTGAAGAATAATGGGAACTGCTATTCAGTGCACTCAGGAAGGGTCATAAGCTGGAAAAAGCTGTTGTAATGCAGAAACTGGAAAAAGATTTACCCTGTTTCCCTGAAAATAAGACCTCCCCGGATAATAAGCCCAATCAGGCTTTTGACCGCATACGCTAAAATAAGCCGTTCCCCGAAAATAATCCCTCCACAAAACATAGCAGCAGCCATGAGGTGACCACACTTGCTGTCTCCTGCACCTCAAAAATAATAAGACCTTCCCAAAAATAAGCACTTATTTTTGGGGTCAAAAGAAAAAAAAGACCCTGTCTTATTTTCGGGGAAACACGGGTAAGTTATAACTTTTTGGGGCTTCTGCAAATACTTTAGTAACACAGAACTGATAGCACTCTACAGATCTGAGATGTCTTGAAACTTCATCTTACCATGATATTGCATACCTCAACAATTTAATCTTCCTTTGAACAGAAAGGCTTCATGTGTCCAATTTTTACAAATATAGCAAGAATTTGCAAAAACCAAGGTGACTGATCACAAATGGAAAGTTGGAATTATGAGGTAGGCCAGATTAGGAAACAGACAAGAATTACCGTAAGGTTACTTTATTGTTGGAATAAAAACCTGAAAGTCTGCTGATGATTCCTCCTACCCTCTCTTATACAAAAAAGATCCAAGATTTCAGTTTCTTTCTCACACTTTCTCCTTTCCCAGGATTTCATTTCTCATTTTGCTTTAACTGATCCTCTAGCCCTTCTTTAAGGTTATCCCTCTGCACAGTAATAATATAATGCAAATCATCCTATCACACCATTTTGGGATCTGAACGGCAATATAGATAAAACATAATGTCTTCAATACTGAAATACGTCTTCAATTTTAATTCCGAGGAAATAAAATGGTCTGTTACCAATAGTTTATAAAATACTAAAACACAGCATATCTCATTGTCTTAAAAAAAACTGCTTGGCAGATACTAGACTTTGTTATAATACCTTATTATCTGATTTCCATTTAATAACCATAAAAAATGAAATGGGGAGCGACTAACAGACTGAAACTATTTTAAAGAGCCACTGGCATTGTGACTGCCACTAGAATAAATCAATGCAAGTCTTCAAATTCAGCCAAACTACAAGTCACAGTATGCATTTTATTTTCCAAATAAAAATAACTGACTGCATTATGTGCATAAAGTTGCACAATGCAAAATTAAATCTCTGGCAGGTAAAACGAGAAGCCCGTGCTCTTCCCATTGGCAGGATAAGGATAAAAGCATCTCTCCTCCAGCTATCTTCTGCCAGCTTGCTTTTACTCCAATTTGTTTAAAATTCTGTAAGCCTGTTCAAAAGACACATAATTAAAGGTCTTATCTTTCTCTTCTCTCTGCCAAAAGTTAGTAACAACTTCATGGCTAAGTTAAACTTTCTTGGACTTCACTCAAGTTTTTAAACCGTGAGTCACAACTGGATTGGTTTTGGCGAACATTTCCTCCATCCCCTAAATGAGTCAGAAGAAAAAGTAAGATAAAGAAAACCCAGGTTTTTTTTTCATTTAAAAAGTTAAGTTCATCTATGTCAAGAGGTCTTCAAACTTGGCAACTTTTAAGACTTGTGGACTTCAACTCCCAGAATTCTCCAGCCATCACTTTCTCTCTTCCTCCTACCCGCTTTCCCCCAGAATTCTGTGTTTCAACACCTAGAAGTGAAACCCTTTCTCTAAAGAACAAAGTCAAGTCACAGCAGAGTGATGATTGACATGCAGACAGCTGTCCTCCCACAGATGTGACGCCCACTGCCTTATCCATGTAATCACTAAATCCCCAGCTGGGCCTTGTTTGATAGGGATCTGGAAAGCCTATTGAAATCCCTTTAGTGGCCTCATGTTCTTAAGAGATAAAATAAAATTACAAAAAAACTTCTCCTCAGACTTGCCAGGCATTCTTTAGAAAAAGAAAAGCCCTGGTGATTAGGTCAGTGTCTGGTTCTGTTCTCCCAAACACTGAGGTTCCTTCATGCAATGTCTTCTGGGAAACCTGATTGCTTCTGCTGGAATATTTCTGTAAAACGGCCAGCAATATGTGGCCATGTAGGAACCCCATGGGCTAAAAAGATTTTTTTATTGTGGGAATAGAACTTGATTCTATAAGGAGCTGGATTATCAGGAGAATTTCCAGCTGTATTCAGTGTAGTAGACAATTGATTGGCCATTCATTGGAGACAATGCACATTTAAAGGCTCGGATACTTAGGTGCGTATGGGACTTACGAAGGACAGAGGTTGTTTTATTGCTCTCTAGAATTGTCTTCCCCTCAGAGCTTCTCTCCAGCTGCGTTGACTCACAACCCCCATCTCCCTAGCTGTACTAAAGGGAAGGTGAAAGAAATATTAGCTAAATGCAGGTGAAGGTGCAGAGGTGGGCAAAGGCTGCTCTTCTCCTTTGATGCCATTCTAGAAATCCTACTGTACCCTTATACAGCCACCTGAGATCCAATCTGCCAAAATATTATTGAAGGATATGTGTTTAAATTACTTAAGCTTCTGTGAATGTTTAAAAAAAATATCATGAAAACTGTGTGTTAGAAAGAGAAAGAAGGGTTTACATGGTCTGATACAGTAGTTTTAACAGGCATGCATAACTATATACTGATTAAGCAATTTCCTTGCTTAAGGCCACTTTTGTTAATTCCAGTTGCAAACTCTCTTTCAGTATTTCGGAAAAGTATTTCTAGCAATTGGGATGACATGTATGCGTTATCAATTAGTTCAGTTAAGATAATAATGAAATAGAAGTTTGCTGCCCTTATACAATATGTTACAAAAAGCACATTAGTGCACTTCACTGCTTTACAGATAGTCCTCGAGTTATAACCATTTATCAAACGTTTGAAGTTGTGACAGCGCTGAAAGAAATGACGTATGACTGTCGCAGTCTCCCTTGGGTCACATAATTGGAATTCAGGTGCTTGGCAACCAGGTTTTTATGATGGCTGCAGTGTCCCAAGTTCCGTGATCATGATTTACAACCTTTCCATCTGGCTTCTGACAAACAAAATCAATGGAGGAAGATGGATTTGCTTAACACCCCATGATTTGTTTAATTACTATGGCAAAAAAAAACCAATGACTTACTTAATGATTGCATCATTTAGTGATGGAGGTTCTGGTCCCAGTTATGATGATAAGCCCAGCTCTACCTCTACATATTCTATGGAGTCTTCAGAAGAAAAAACTCAGGCATATCAGCTAGAACAATGTTTGTGAACCTTTGGGTTCAGCATGTCAAAAATGTATTAAACGTCTAACTTGACATTGCTGATATGTTCGTTCTCTCTCTCTCTCTCTCTCTACATACACACACACACACGCACGCACGAGAAAAGGGGGCTCAACTTCAGCTCTAGCATCACTGATGTCATTCAAAATGTGCCCAATCCTTTGGGATCAGCACAATTGCCTCCATAGATCTACTGCACGCCATTTACATTCAAGCGGTATTCTTTTTCTGTTGACAGGTCCTTGTGGGCTACCTGAAGCTGTTCTGGGTTGCACAAGGCCTTTGTTCCTGAAGTGGCTTTGAAGACTGCTTTTTCTTTTATGGCTTCTCAGCCTCCAAAAACAATCCGAAAACACACCCTGTTCTCATAAAATTTTGGGAGGGTTCAGAGGATGCCCCACAACACATCCCATTTTCACATGCTCTCTGCAGCCTCTGAAAAACATGTATAAGCGTTCCCCATTCTCACATGTCCAATTCTTGTACAATTTTTGAGGCTCCTGTGCCCATGGGAGAGCTTATCCCATTCTCCTGCAGCTTCCAAAAGTCACACAAGAGGGCATGCTTTAAAAAAAAACAACTTGCTGGATGTTGGCATGTCATTCGAAATATTGTAGCATGTTGTTTTGGACACATATGTCATCACTGAACTAAACACACTGCCTGCTCCAGAAAAAAACTCACTACCTGGCATCTAAATTAGCCTTGAAGTTTCTCCAGGAAATATATGCATCTTCCCTATTATTGTATTGGTCCCAAGTGGCAATTTTTAAAAGCATTCTGAAAACATTTTAAATTACTTTCAATCAGCTAGCCTTATAAAGTAAAGTAATGATTAAAGACATTTAAACAAAATGTTTCCTCAACTCTGTCCTACAGAATAGCTCTTTGAACATGTAAACACAACACAGTATATATGGGAAAGTCTCTCCAAATTTAATCTTTGCAACAATTCAGTGTGATGTTTTGGTCTGAGAGAATATGACTAGCCCAAAGTTACTGAGTGGGCACTTGAACTATCTCCAATGCCTTAACTACTATACTACACTGGCGATCTGTACTGCATACATGATATTTAAAGTAAACCGGTACATTTATGAGAAAAGCTGTGGGACTTCCTTTTGGCAGTTACCAACCTGACAATCTCTTTGTACTGCTAGGATTTTTTGATCAATGATGGGATCAGATATTGTAGGAACAGAGCTGTGTTAATCTATGGTAGCCCAATATCAGAAGGCGGCTAGTAGCATCTTTCAGATTAACAAATTTTATTAAGAGGTATAAGCTTTTGTAAGCTATGGCTCTCTTCATTGGATGCAGTATAGTGAAAGGGTGATAATACACAAGCAATTTTTCACCCAATTGATCAGCAATACCCTTCTGACTCATTCCAATTTAAATCTGACATCAATCTAGCCACTCCATTGCATCTGATGAAGTGAGCTATAGCTCACAAATCTTATGCTTCAACGAAATGAGAAAACATTAGTCTGAAAATGTACTACCATATCCCTGCTTATTGAAGGGATCAAGCTATACAGGACTTATCCAATTTAATTAATAATGATTGCTTCAGCACTTTGGACTAACTTTGTTTAACCATGGTATGTTGAATAATATCTAATTAGGTACATTCACATTCTATAATCAACCAGGACAACACCTCTCCTAGATTATAGTTCGCCAATATGTCTTAATATCTTGCATTAAAAGAGGACATGTCAATCATGATTAAAACATTCATCTATTTTCATCGCCTGCTGTCTGCCTTTCCTCCATTGGGAGAACTATGTTTCTGACTAATGGTTTTCTTATGCACACATATGCACACACCTCTACAAGAGAGTATGGATTTTAAAATATAAGAAAAGCAAAACAATGTAAAATAACATACAACAATCATTTGATTATTGAAATGCAAGAATACTGTGTAGGAAACAGACTATTGTAGATAGCTTGCTATTATCAATAAAAGAATATTTGTAGCTCAGGGTTGAAATTGTGAGGTCCTTGGTGCTCACTGAGCTTGGTTGTTTTCTTACAGACATTTCGTTACCAAACTAGGTAACATCATCAGTCCTAAAAGGGAGTGGGGTTTGTTCTCATTTTATATACTAGTGGCTTGCCTTGTCAGTATTGGTGGGAGTGGTCTTAGTGGTTCCTTGACTGGGCTGCTGTTGTGTTAGCTTGTTTGTCTGAGTTAGTAGTTCCTTGATTGAGGTATTGTTATCATGTATTGTTATGCCAATCTAGATTGTGTAGGGATTATGGAAGATGTGATCCAACAAATCCAGAGGCACTAGACTGGAGAAATCTAGTCTACGTTAATAAGCAGTGACTTTGTTGACCTTCATAATCATACTTGGACATGCCAGAGTTGATCATGGAAACATACTGCATGCAATAGGTGCACCACACATCTGTAGCTGTTCTCTACATAGCTGTAGAGCTACATGTACAAACAAATTTTCAATTTGAGTTATTCAAGCATCTTCAAGAAAGATCAATGAACATCAGACCCGTTGGCAGCATGCCAGCTCAATAGTCTGAGAAAGAGCTAAAGTTATGGATTCCTTCCCATGTAATACTTTTTCTATTTAACTTATGACTGTCAATTTACACCTGAAGAGCAACTCTGGAAAATCAAGTGGATTTTCCCCCCTAACAAACTATTTTAAGTATCTGCTGCCCTCCAGAGGAAAGAAAAATTTAAGATTCTAGAATGAACATTGTATCTACTTCACATGGTTTTACAGTATGTTTCACAAAAGTTTTATGAGTTTTAGGATATGACAATATTTATTTTGATTTGATTTCAAAGGCAGAGGCCTAAATTCCTCTTATCTTGTGAATCTCACTAATATTCAAGAACCCCTTATTATTTGCTCAAGGACGAAAGTCTTATGTATGTCCCACTCCCCACATTATATGAAAAATTGGAATGCTTAAATTTTCTAGGGATTTTTCAGAATTTCTTAATGTTTTACATTTTAATTAGGTATTATTAACCAACTGGACTGCACCACTACTCACCATCAGCTCCAAATCACTTACCAAATACTTAAAAACCCAACTGGCCCTTTTTTTAAATGTTTCTTAGCTATGGAAATTAATACATTTTATCTATTTAATCTATACTTTGCTGTTTATTATTATTATTATTATTCCATGAAGATACAGGCAGATATATTATATTCCAGGAAGGTTACATTTATTCAGAAGTACTTGGTGAAGTACTTAATCAAAAGCAATTCTAGACAGCTGCTTTGATTTACCTCTATAAAACATATATTAATCCTTCAACAGATGTTATAATAGTTACTAAAGCTAATGCTGTTTTCTGCAAATTTATCCAAGATAAAAATCACTCAAGATGGCATTTAATTAATTCAATTTCCCTTGGTTTTATTTTAAAATGAGCTACTTTTTAACTGTTGAGGCCAACGCTGGTAGCAAGTTCCACAGTTTTGTTAAATTATCATAAAGGACCCATACCTAAGATATCTTGGGTAGATGCTATCCTTACCTAATTATTTGGATATTTTTATCTGCTGATAATCTGTAAAACATCTCATTTCTCCTAACTTTTGCCTTGATTCTCATTCTCCCTCTTGAATAAGCAATGGTAGACAAGGAAACTGAATTAGTCAGCAGGAACAGACTTCTGTATAAGCTCTTGAACCTTTTTTTTTTAGTTAACAGTACAGCAGCTTCCATAGTCCATCATTGTTATCACCGTTGGTCTTAATGATTTTTACAGTATTTTTTTTCTAAATATTTTAAACCTCACCAGAAAATTTTATAGACACCAGGGTAATTTTCACTGTGAATATCCATATCTCAAAATTCTCAGGTACAATAAATAAATTAACATAGAAATCTAATCACCAAAGTATCTGCTGCAGAAGATACTTACTTGACTGCTTCTGCTACATTGTTAGATGTATGACCTGATAAAGCATCATGTAAATTACGGATAAAGTAATCTCTGTATTCTTCTGGAAGAGCCATGAATGTTCCACCCATCACAATGAATTCCACTTTGTCGATGCTGTGGCCCAGCTGCTTCAGCTATAAAAAATAAAAGTAAGATCAATCTTTTGAACTATGCCAAAATCTACCACATATTTTTAAGTCTGATTATCAAAACACTGAAAAATATTTCGAGGGAGGTTACTTCATAGCTTTGTATAAAACAAACATTATAGTATTAGCAGTTTTATTTTAGATTCCTCGTCAAGCGTCCTTCAACATCAAGCAACAAACTTATATTGAGCTATCCATTTAACCCACAAGCCTTATTTCTTAATAGCCCTTCAAGTTTGGAATTCTCTTCCTTGGGAGTTCTACTAATGCCTGTTATGCCTCTCCTTAATCTCTGGCCATTAATGTTCTAGGATATTCCAGGACTATGGAAGGATAGGGTAGAATATTTAGAGCGCTCTTGCTTTCCTCACACCAATGTTTTAATAAAAAATTATATTTATTAATTTATTTCGAATAGTATTTGGAAACTTGTAGAGCACGGGTACCAAACTGGCATCGTCACAGTATCATTACATGATGTATCGTAACTTTTTTCCATTTCGTTAAACCGGGCATGGGTGTGGCCAGCACGTGACACATCCAGTCTGGAGGGCCGAGAGTTTGATACTCCTGTTGTAGAGGAAGACTACTTTCTCAATTTGTAAGAAAGTTGTTGGCAGGTAATATAAATTACCATTGGCTAAAAAAAAATGGTCTAACTCTTTCAGTGAAGTAACATGGTGGAGAATGCTTAACATCTAGCATAAGAGCTCTGCAGGTCACCATTCAAGAAGTTGATGTTAACTTATGAAATCCAAGCAGTATGTAGGTCAGATTAGTGGGATCTCTTTCCCTCTTGAAGAGATTGTAATCTTCTCAATGAAAAAGGTTCAGATTTAAACCTTTTTTAAATCTAGCCCTGATCTTTAGACAAACAATTTGCTGCAGTAGCTAAGAGTAGTTGTCAGGACTGCCATCCTGCTACAGCCATGCTTTGCCAAATGCCAGTCTGCCATAGGCAGTGGGGGGAGGGAGCCTGAGGGGAGGGAGAAGGGAGGCTGGGATAAAGGGGAATCGAAACTACTGTTTGTGCCATGTGAGAGCCGCTGGCAGTTCCAAGCTCATGCAATGAAATATGATGCCATCCAGCCTGCCAAGCCAGGGACTGTTACAAAACAATTTGTTTGAATGTAATTGGACAGTTAAAGATAACTAGGGAAAAGGTGGGGAGAAAAGTTTACCAGATGCTTTGGGCGCAAAACTTCAGATCCTGCTATGCCTTACTCTAAACATTTGGCATTCAGCATATTTGTCCTTTGATTCGGTTTTCACTTTTACTGATGCTTTTCCTATTGCCAATTGCTTAATCTCCATGAATGCTAAGTTGGTTTAAATAAATAAGATCATGGACATAGTTGTAGACTAAGTTTCTTATTTAGCTACAAAGAACTAAATTGCTTTATTTTTATCCCACCATCATCACATTCTTCCACCATGACAAATCCTTACTTGTTCAACTCGGTGTCTGGTCTGGAGATAAGGATCATATCTGGCACGTATGGCTCTCATAGATGTTGGCTACAAGAAATCAAAATAATATTCCTTAGGAAACAACTAGCAAGGTTATTTAAAGTGTCTATAATTCAAACTCCTCTCACTCCAGGGACAAATGATCAAACTCAAATTATCTTATAGTACTTCAGATCAATTATGTAGACTTAGCTGTATATAGAAAATTCTAACGCTGGGACAGGTGGAAGGAGTATATAGCTTTAAGTGGACTGATGATCACTCAGTCTTGCTTAAAAATGGTGCTCAGCATATTAAAAAAAGTTAACAGGTTCAGTATATAAACTAAAATGTATGTAATGTAAATTACATGCTGCAAAGTAGATGACCATTCTTCTATTTAATAATTAATTATACTACATTGAATTTGACACTTAAGTAGCAATGTCCAGAAAAGTTCTAGAAACCTCATCCTTGGCTCTGGAAAATAGTATGTGTTGTATGTATCTGATTTGAGCTTAACAACTCTAAGAGCTGAATTTAATTTTAATATGATATATGCAAATCAATTTAACAGATGCTGTCCAAATGGGATTTTATAAATAAATCTCCATCTAATAGAGTGATTATAAAATAATGTTATACAATCCCCATTTTCAGTATTGAAGTACAGTATTGATTATAAAGTATTAAGTATAAAGTATAACATACTTTCTTAAAAGTTGCTTCTAGACTTTAGCATATAGCCAAACTGAATTAACTATAATTTAATAAAAAGCTAAGTGTCTTTTTAAAAACAGAGACCACTCTTAGTGGTTATGTTTCTTGAAAACAATGGGAGATGTAATGGAACACTTTTGGAGACAGTTCGGAAAAGTCTTAATATATTACTTCACAAATGTAGTTCTTTAACTTAGGTCCTCCATATGCATTCTCCATTCTGGATGAGAATTAGGGGTTGGGGAAGCTGTTACATGAATCTAACAGTGTCAGTACATTGTAGAAGGTATACTTACCTGTACCCCTAACCATCGCTTCATTTCTAACTTAATTTCTAAAATATTATCTGAAGAATCATCATCTCACACTTGAGACTAATAATTACCAGACAGAAGTCCAGTTGTGAAATGGAAACAAAGAAAAAAATCCAAAACATCACTATTCTAGGAATGTAAAATAAACTGGTCCTCCCCTACTATTTCTGATATTATGGTTTATAGTATCCCCCCCCCCCCGAAATAGGACCAACAGGTCCATGAGAGCAGTACCTCATATCCAGTGTAAGACTGTGTTGAATATTCAAAGTCCGAATCAGGCCCTCCAGGACAGTATCTGCATTTTGAAGGGAAAAAATGAAATCATAGCGAGAGGTTAAGTATATAATTAGAAGCATGGGTTGGTAACCCATAAACTGTGTACATTTCAATGAATAGCAGATGTTTGAATGCAAAAGAACTGTTTCAATGAACTTTCAAAGTGATCCCTGTAGGAAGCAGGCTATTGGCCTAAATAGATCCAGCCCCTAGGATGCAGTGCCAGAAAAGGAATTCAATTTAGGGTACTGATCAATTCCAAGACACAAGAAAGAACATGAACCAGAGACCTTCCAGTTCAAAGAGTGGTTTGGGACCTCAGATGTACTAGAAAAACCAGTCCCAACATTGTTTTCTGAAAGGCAAAGTTGATAATGAGTGTTGCTAGAAAAATCCATGGCTTTATTATGCTACAGCATTATGTAGTTTCTTTGGCACTGGTTCAGTGTGTTATTTGCAACAGCCATTGTAGTTATAAACCATAATTAGTTAGTTATTATAAAAGCCATTGTTTAATATAATGCGCAAACCAAATCTATGTGTAAATTGTTCCCTACTTCACAAATCATGGTTGAAGTCCTAAGCCTATATTACTTAAAAAAAAAAAACTTCCTGCAAAAATCCATCACCTGAGCACATTTACCAAAAAAAAGCACTGAATTGCAGTTACTCAGTATTTTTATTTACTAAGAGATGGCTGGAGTCCCTTCAAGTTTATAAATTGACATGAAAATAATGTTATATTTAGGCTACATCTTTTTAGAATACTCTTATTATTAATGCTAAGTTCAGCCATTCGCCTGAAAAACGTTTTGCACCTACCGGTATATCATAAAGAACAGGTACCATAATTATATAAAAATAACATATGGATGCAAGCCTCATTTTAGATGAGTTTAAAAAAAAGAGCATAGCCTCTCTATTATTTTAAAAACATGTTTACAATTAGTAGGAATTTATTTTTAGATGAAGCTGAATATTTTAATGCATTCCTATATCTTTTGGCTAGGTATTTAAAATATTACGACATGTTATTAGGCATACTCACACACATATATTTCCTGTGAAATTAATATGTGGACATCTGTGTGGTTTGCACATTACTGCCACAACAGCAATCTGAAAGAAAGGAATGTTGCATAGAAGTTATTAAATATCTGGCCTTTTTGTATACAGCAAATACATCAATCCACAAGGAAGGAAGGAAGAGTTAAAACAACTGTTCTGTTCAGAACAGCCTGAACCTATTCCCTAATCACTTTGCTAACTTTTCCTGAAAATCACCAAAGGAAGCTGTAACTACCATTTTACAAGCATTGATTTTCAAAGTGTATCTATCACCTTAGAGCAGGGGTGTCAAACTCAAGGCCCAGGGGCCAGATCTGGCCTGTGGGATGCTTAAATCTGGCCCACAGGACCACCCTGGAAACAGTGAAGGACTGGCCCAGAGTGCCTCTGCCAATGAAAACAGAGCTCAGGAGGGCTGCGTGCAGCTCTCTAGAGTACCATTTTCTCTGGCAGAGGGTTGCAGGAGGCCGTTGCAGCCAAAACAGAGCTCGGGAGCCCATTTTCACTGGCAGAGCGCTTGGGCCACCACAGGTGCTCCCGACACGAGTGACATCAAACTGGCCATGCCCACCCTGGTCCCGTGGCGGGGGGGGGGGGGGGG